>QPMI01000619.1:0-121823 GCA_004431415.1 Cyanophora paradoxa
CCTCGGGATTTGCGCTCTCAATGCGTAAATCGAGTTTTGCGCCGACGGAATGCGAACAAAGAAGACCGTAGCCGAGCGCCAGGCACGAAAGAGCTGAGCGACTCGCTAGCCGCGGAGCGGCGCGAGGCGAGCACGGGATAAGCAGCAGGCTGCAGCGAGCGTCCCGCAAGGGACTAGCTGAGCTAGCCGTTGGGCCGAGCCGGCGGCTTGAAGCCGCCGAGCTCCGGGGGGTACGCTGATTCGGGGTTCCCTTCACGCCCAGCTTCGCTCGCGGCCGCTCCAGGCCACGAAGCGACCAGCGGCGAAGCGAAATCGCCACAGCCAGCACTTCTAGCACGCCAGCTCACCATGTCGGCACGACCGCCGACCATCCCAGCTCTTCCGGCCACGGGCCTCCCAGGCGTCAACTGGAGCCCACTAGCCGAGGATTACCTGCGGCGCAACCGCGCAGCAGCAACCGTACAGCAGTTCTGCGTAGACGGCTGGCCCGAAGGCACCCTCTCACCAGCAATCCTGCCGGAATCGTCGGCGGGTGGCGGTTCCCGCTTAGATTTGGTTCCTTACTGCCACGGCGGTACGTAGGTTCACGACCGGGCTCGCCCGCCTCGCTAGCGTATAGCGAAGGCTATTCCGGGGGCCCATCGTCAATCCGCGGCCGCCGGCCTCTCTTTTCCGTTTAAGCGGCTACCGCACCTCGCCACCTGATTCCCGCGGTTGGCTGACCACCACCTGCGCGCATGTCGAGACCGCCTCGACGCGACGACCGGCCGCGCATCATCGGCGCCCCGGCGGCTTCCGCGCAGGATCGCCTCGGCCCGCGTGCGCTCGCGCTGTAGGCCACCGCCGTCGATCGGGGCTGGTCTCACAACTCCCCGGCGGCCGGTGCCCGGGCCGCTCGCGCGACCCGGGAGACGACGGAGTACGGTCCTCGCGTGCGCCTCGCGCTGCGGGACGGCCCGCGAGCGTGCGCGCTGTGGGCCCCGTACTCGGAGTTCGGAGGCCGCGCGCGACCCTCGCTGCGGCCCGCCCCGTCCCGACGGAGCCCGGCCGCGCCGGCGGCCGGCGAACTTCGACCAGGAGCACGGTTCTCGCGAGCACCTCGCTGCGAGACGGGCCCGCGGGCGCGTCGCGCTGTGGGCCCCCGTGCTAGGAGTTCCGGGGCCGCGTGCATTCCGCTGTGGCCCCGGGCCGCGACCGCGGCACCGGCCGCTCCCGCGGCCGGCTACTCCCAACCTGGCCTTCAACCCCGCGTGCGCCTCGCGCCGCGGGACGGCCCGCGGGCGCCTCGCGCTGCGGGCCCTCTACTCGGAGTTCAGAGGCCGGAGGCCGCGCGCGACCTTCGCTGCGGCCCGCCCCGTCCCCAACGGAGTCCGGCCGCGCCCGCGGCCGGCGAACTTCGACTAGGAGCACGGGTCTCGCGAGCACTTCGCTGTGAGACTGCCCGCGAGCGCCCAGCGCTGTGGGTCCCGTGCACGGAGTTCCGGGGTCGCGTGCGTCCCGCTGTGACCCCGGGCTGCGACCGCGGCGCCGGCCGCCCCTGCGGCCGGCAACTCCCAACCCGGCCTTCACCCCGCGTGCGCCTCGCGCTGCGGGACGGCCCGCGGGCGCCTCGCGCTGCGGGCCCTCTTCTCGGAGTTCGGAGGCCGCGCGCGACCCTCGCTGCGGCCCACACCGTCCCCGACGGAGCCCGCCGCACCTGCGACCGGCGAACTTCGACCAGGAGCACGGGTCTCGCGAGCGCATCGCTGCGAGACCACCCGCGAGCGCCCGGCGCTGTGGGCCCAGTGCAAGGAGTTCCAGGGCCGCGCGCGTCTCGCTGTGGCCCCGGGCTGCGACCGCGGCGCCGGCCCTCCCCCTCGACCGGCAACTCCCCCCTGGCGTACAACCCCCGCGTGCGCCTCGCGCTGCGGGACGGCCCGCGGGCGCCTCGCGCTGCGGGCCCTCTACTCGGAGTTCGGAGGCCGCGCGCGACCCTCGCTGCGGCCCGCCCCGTCCCCGACGGAGCCCGGCCGCGCCGGCGGCCGGCGAACTTCGACCAGGAGCACGAGTCTCGCGAGCGCCTCGCTGTGAGACCGCCCGCGAGCGCTCGGCGCTGTGGGCCCCGTGCAAGGAGTTCCGGGGGCCGCGTGCGTCTCGCTGTGACCCCGGGCTGCTGCGGCGGCACCGGCCCCTCCCTCGACCGGCAACTCCCCCCTGGCATACAACCCCCGCGTGCGCCTCGCGCTGCGGGACGGCCCGCGGGCGCCTCGCGCTGCGGCCCTCTACTCGGAGTTTGGAGCCGCGCGCGACCCTCGCTGCGGCCCGCCCCGTCCCCGACGGAGCCCGGCCGCGCCGGCGGCCGGCGAACTTCGACCAGGAGCACGGGTCTCGCGAGCGCCTCGCTGTGAGACCGCCCGCGAGCGCTCGGCGCTGTGGCCCCGTGCAAGGAGTTCCGGGGGCCGCGTGCGTCTCGCTGTGACCCCGGGCTGCTGCGGCGGCACCGGCCCCTCCCTCGGCCGGCAACTCCTACCCTGGACTTTCAACCCCGCGTGCGCCTCGCGCTGCGGGACGGCCCGCGGGCGCCTCGCGCGGCGGACCCTCTACTCGGAGTGCGGACGCCGCGCGCGGCCCTCGCTGCGGCCCGCCCCCGTCCCCGACGGAGTCCGGCCCCGCCAGCCAGCGCTGACGCCCCGCCCCGCGGCTGCGCCGCGGCAGCGCCGCCGCCACCGAACCCCACTAGACCCTCGCTCGGGCCTCCTCCCGCCACCTCGCTGCGTCGCTTACGACGATCCGCAGGCCAGAACCTGCTGGCGGCCGAGTTGCTCGACAAGTCCCCCCCTTTCACGAAGGCGGGGATGGGGGCCTGGGTCTACTGGCGCGACCTGCCGCGGCGCTCCCGCTTCCTCGCGTGCAGCAAGTTTCTCCGCCTCACCGGCTACTTCCCGCCGTTCCCCTTCGCGGGCTCTCAGACAGTCCCGCGCCTCGCGGTACGCCGCGCCGGGCACACCCTCGCAGGCGGCTCTCATTCCGCGCCAGTTCTCCGACGACCCCGAGTTCGACGCCTCGCACGCTTTTCTTGCCGTGCTCGTGCCGGTCTACGTGATCCGCGTCATCGGCCAGTCGCGCGGGTCGATCTGCGTCGCGATCCACTCCAAGGACGACTACTCGGGCCTCGAAGCCACCGGCGTCAACCTCGCCGACCTGGGCATCACCCAGGAGGAGTGGGGCACACTCCACTCCCGCCTCGGCGACGTCCCCACGGTCCTTCACGCCCTCCGGGCCTTCGGTCCCACCGGCGCGCGCCAGCTCGAGCTCTTCGAGTTCCACACGCTGGCCTACCCGCTCGGCGTTCCGCTCGTCTTCCCGGCCGCGAGTTTTGACGACGACGCGGCCTGGCGGTACGCCGGCGCGGCGCGTTTTTTCTTCCTCTTCTCCCGCCGGCTCACCACGGACACACAGCGTCACGCACGAACTCCTGCCGTGGGAATTCGCGGCCGGCCTCGCGGGCGCCGGCATGATCCACGCCTGGCTTCACGACTCGGTACGGCCGCGGTCGCTCTCCCGCCGAACCGACCTCACGGCCTTGCAGGAGAAACAGAAGTTCTCCAAGACGTTTGGAACCGGCCTGCAGCCCTGGTTCCGCGACTTCGTGCGGGCCTTCACCGGGCAAGAACAGGGCGCGGCCTCCGGCATCGCGGAGCTGCGCACCGCCCTGCGCAACGACTACGCCGCCGCCCTTGGCCTGTGCCCCGGCCCGTCGCGGGCCGCACCGTCCCGCTCCTGGCCGGCAAGCCTTCAGCCGCTGGACCTGCCCGACAGCGAGGTCCGCCTGAACCGCCCTCGCCCGGCACCCCTCGCTACACCTCACTCCGGCGTAGATTCCATGGGACCAGCTCGTTGAGCCTTGGGGTCTCGCGGAGACGCACTTCCATCTCGGGGCGATCGAGGAGGCCTGGAACTCCCCGGGCAGGAAGGGCCGTAGCCTCTACGCTCGGCCCGCCCGCGGGTCAACTCGGCTGCGCAAACCAGCGGCCGACGTCATCGACGTCGACGCCGGCGCCGACGCTCCGGCTCCCGCCGAGCCGGACGCCCCCGCCTCGGGCTCCGCCCCCGGCGCCTCCAGCTCGTCCGCCCCGCCACCGGCGCCGGCGAAGCGCTCGCTTCCTCCGACGGGACGGAAGCGCGTACCGCCCCCGCTGAAGGCGGCGGACGCCGCGACCGGCGGCGAAGGCTCGGCCCCGCCTCCGGCGGAGAAGCCGAAGAAGAAGACGAAGGCGCCGGCGCAGCCGCGCCGCACGGCTCCGCCCAAGCCCGCCTCCTCCGCCGAGGAGGAGGCGCCTGAGGAGCCGGCCCCGCGCCCGGCCAAGCCGGCGAAGCGCAAGCGCCGCCCGGTCGTCCCGGAAGACGACTTCTCCGACGACGACTGGGGCCCGCCCCAGCGGCGCCGCGCGGCCTCACCCCCGCCACCCGCTTCGGGCGACGAGGGCGAGGAGTCCGAAGACGACTCGGACCCCGACCCGGAGCCCAAGGTCGTGGCGGCCGCCCCGAAGCGGCGCTCCGCCACCAAGGAGATCGTGCGGCTCCACCGCCCCTCACGGGTTCGCCCCGTACCCCGCCTCGCCGCGCGCCTCTCACGCTGCGGCAGAGTCCGAGCGCCTGGCCGCCATCCAGCGCTCCCGCGAGGAGGCCCAGGCCGCCGCCGGCGCGAAACCGCTCGCGGCGGCCGCCCGCCATCTGCTGGCCGTCCTCCCGCCCCCGTCGGCAACACCCGCGGCGCAGCCCGCCCCGCACTATGCGCCCCACGCCGCCACCCGGCCCGGCCAGGCGCCGCCCCAGCCACCGGCCGGGCCCCCGTTCGTCCCACCGGCTGACCCCTGGGCCGCCACGCGCGCGGCGCTGCTGGCGGGCAACGGCCCGCCGGACCTCGTCTGGCTCGCCCAGCACGCCGCGGCCGCCGCATCGCCCGCGACGGGAACGTGGGCCCCACAGGCCGGCTTCCAGCTTGCCGCACCGACCCCCGCAATCGCCGCGGGGACAGCCCCGCCCAGACCGGGCCCCCGGCCGGCGCCGCTGCAGCCGGGGACGCGCAGAACCAGCGCGACCACCGCGAGTCGCGCCGCGATCGCGCCAAGGACCGGCCCGCCGGCAAGGACCGCCGCAAGTCCTCGCCGGCAACCAAGTCGGCCGGCAGCAAGCGCGCCCGCTCCGCCTCCCCGCCCCCGAGCCGGAAGTCCGCCGCGTCCGGCGACCCGTCCGACGCGGACGACTCCAGCTCCGCCTCGTCGGGCGCCAGCCTCCCCGAGTCAGATTCCGACTCCTCCTCCGAGGCCTCCGCCGTTCCCTCGCGGAAGGAGACGAAGCGGGCAAAGCCGTCGGCCGCGGAGCCGACTGGCCGCCTCCCGGCCGACCTCGTTCGCCCCGCCAACCTCGTCGGCCTCCAGCTGCCCGCCGCGGAGACTGGCCTGCACACCGCGGCCACCGAGCTCGCCGAGCGCCTCCGCCAGATCGAGCAGGGCTTCACCAACTACCTCATGCCCGGCGGCAACAACATCGCGGGCAGCGCCGCCGGCGCGGTCGATCGCCAAGTCGCGCCCATGATCGCGAACTTCGGCCTCTTCTGCATCCGGGAGACGCTCGAGTTCTGCTGGGCCCTCGTGACGCAAGGGCTCGCCCAGGCCAACGTGCAGAACGCCATCGGCCTCGTCGCGCGCATCGGCGAGATCCGCGCCCGCATGCCGGGCGGCGCCTGTGGCCGCAACGGCGAGCTCCTCCGCGAGTGGGACGCCCTCACGCGGCCGCTGTACCACCGCCTGCGGGAGGCCGTCCGCGCTCTCTCGGTCCTCCGGGCCTACATGCGGCCCTCCGCGGACCTCACTCGCTCTCTCAACCAGGCGGGCCAGGCGGTCGCGGCCTGGCCCGACTCGGCGAAGCTCCTGCGCAGCTCCTCCGGCCGCGGCACGTCGTCGTTCCTGCAGAACCCGCCCCTCGGCCCTCACGAGCTGCGCAAGTTTGACAAGCAGGCGACCGCCACCCTCGCGGTCGGCACGCCCGAGGCCATGACGGCCGCCTTCCTGGCCGCCGGAGGTTCCCTCCCGCCCGCTCTTCCGAGACCTTCCATCGACGCCTCGCGCAAGCAGGCTCGGAGCGCCGCGAGCGCCGCGAGCGCGGCGGCCGGAAGCACGGCCGCGGCGCCAAGCAGCTCCGCGCGCGCGCCGCCGACGACGAGGAGCCCAAGGACCGCGGGGACTCCGACGAGGACCGCCCCAAGAAGGGCAAGAAGCCCAAGGGCGGCAAGCGCGGCAAGGACTAGCCCGCCCGCCCCTCCGTCCGCGGCTCCCCCGTCGATCCCCGCGTCGCCCCCAGCCGCTCCCGGGCCTGCGAGCCCGTTCCCCCGTCGTGTACCCGCGTGTACAATGCCACCAGGCATTTCCACCCCCGATCCGTTCGAGCGCTTGCGCCGCCTGGTGGCGGCGCACGGGACCCGGGCCGTACGATTTCGCGGGCGCCGCGGCTCGTTTCCGAGCGGGGCAGCTCCAGGACCACGCGCACAACTGGCGCGCCTTCTTCCGCCGCGCCGGCACGCAGTTGCCGTCCTGGGTGGGCATCGTGATTAGCAAGGGGCTGCGCCTGCCGCTCCAGACCCTGAACGGCATGCCGGTCGCGTCCCCGCTGGACCTACCCCGGATCCGTCCCGAAGGGCCGCGCCACTCGTGCTACCGCACGCCGGAGCACACCGCGTTCGTCGACCGCGAGGCCGCGAGCATGCTCGCCCTCGGCGTCACGCGCGTCGCGACCGAGGAGGACATCCGCCTGATCCGGCACCGGGCCTCGCTCCTCGTGGTCGACAAGGCCGGCCCGGACAAATTCCGCCTCTGCCTCGACGCGACGCCGGTGAACCCGTTCATCCGGCTGCCGACCTTCCGGTACCAGACGCTCGACGAGGTTGCGTCGTACCTCACGCCCGGCTGCTGGCTCGTGAAGTTCGACCTCAAAAAGGGCTATTACCACATCGCCCTCGAGCCGAGCACGCAGCGCCTGCTCTCTTTCGAGTGGCGAGGCATCCTGTACGTCTACCAGGCGCTCTGCTTCGGCGTGAACATCGCGTGCTTCGCGTTCACGAAGTTCACGCGCGCGTTCGCGAAGTACTGGGCCGCCCTCGGGGTCAAGCTCTGCACGTACATCGACGACGGGCTGTTCATCTGCCCGTCCCGCGAAATCGCGGAGCTCGTGTCGATGCACCTGCGGGCGATCGCGCCCGACCTCGGCATCACGTTCTCCGAGAAATCGGACTTCACGCCGACCCAGCTCACGGAGTACCTGGGCATCGTGATCGACGTGCGCCCCGAGTCCGGCGTTTTCGCGGTCACCGCGAAAAAGGTCGCAAAAACCCTCGCGCGCGTCGACGAGGCGCTCGACCAGCCCTCCGTCTCGGCCCGCCGGCTCCAGAAGCTCGCCGGCTCCCTCATCGCCCTCCGCATGGCCTTCCCCGCGGTCCGCCTCATGACCCGGCCCCTGTTCGGCCTCATGTCGACCGCGGACGCGCTCGCCGACCCGTCCAACGAGTCGCTGGTCACGATCGAGGGCCCGCGCGCGAGTGCCTCGAGTGGCTGCGCGCCGCCCTCCGCCGCGGCTCGCCCCGGAGCACCCGATCTGGACGCCGCGGTCCTTCTACCGGCTGTTCACCGACGCCTCCGGCTACGGCTACGCCGCCTTCCTTGACAAGGCGGTGTCCTTCGACGCCGGCGCCACGCGCCAGCGCGAGGCGTGGTCCGTGTTCGGCACGTTCCCGGCGTCCCTGCGCGCCTCCGACGGCCCCATGAAGGCCGGCGACACGAGCAGCAACGAGCGCGAACTCCGCGCCATCGTCGCCGCGGCGGACGACCTGTTCCCCCTGCTCCCCGCGGGCGCGCACGTCCTCATCCGCTGCGACAACCGCTCGGCGGTCGCCGCCGTGGCGCGCGGGGGCGGCTCCGCCCGCCTCTTCGACCTGAGCGTCCGCCTCTGGCACCGCTGCGCGGCCCTCGGCGTGTCCATCACCGCCCGGCACCTGCCGGGCGAGGCCAACGTCTTCGCCGACCGCGGCTCGCGCGACGGCGCCCGCGCCCCGGCTCTGAACCGCTCCCTCCTCGAGCGGTGCCGACGCCTCCTCGGTCAGCGCGCGGCCGCCCACCACCACGTCGCCTTCGAGGACGACCTCTGGTTGGGCGACTTCCGCCCCGCGGAGCCGACCGTCCTGACGGTCGACTCTCGCCTCCGCCCGGCGCTGATCGCCTCGCTCCGCGATCGCCCGGCCTCGGCCCCCTCGGCCTCCTCCTCCCCGTCCAGCCCAGCACGACCTGGTCGGTCGCGCTGGGGGACCTTCGCGCCCGCGGCGCCTCCGTCGCCCCGCTCGCCGACCTTCCCCCCCATGTCTTCTTCTCCGGGAGCATAGGCCTGGGCTCGTCCCCGTGGCCGCTCGAGCTGACCTTCTGGTCGTAGAGCCGAACGTGGCGGCGGAGGAGCTCGCCGACTGGCAGGGGGCCGCTTTCGCGCCCCGCACCACGGCGGGGCAGCGGCGTGCGGCGCGCCGGTACTTCGCGTTCACCGCCCGCCACGACCTGGCGCCGGCGGCCGAGCGCTCCGTCCTCCTCTTTCTGGCCGATGCGACCGCCAGCCACCGCCGCACGGCGGGGGCAGACCTCGCCCCGAGCACCATCGGCGGCCTGGCGGCCCACATCTGGCGCGAGCTCAAGCTGCGGGGCCTGGTGGACCCCGCCCAGCCGCGCTCGTTCATGTACCAGACGGCCTGGCGCGGCATGAAGCGCCGCCTGGGCCGACCCGTCCAGCAGCGCCGCGCGCTCCTGCCCGGCGACGTCCGGGCCTGGTTCGCCACCTCCTCCTTCGGCAACCGCGCCCCGGCGCAGCGACTCCGCGACGCCGCGCTGCTCGCCGTCGGCATCGCCGGGTTCCTGCGAGGCGCAGAGCTCGTCGCCCTTCGAATGGGCGACGTCACGTGCGAGACGGAACCGTCCCCTCGCATCGCCCTGCACGTCCGGCGCTCGAAGACCGACCAGGAGGCACGCGGCGCCGTCGTCTACCTGACGCCCGCCCGCCACAGTCCGTCCTGCCCCGTGCGACTGCTCGCGTCCCACCTGAGCGAGAACCGGGCCGACGCCCGGCCACGGCCCCACTATTCCCGCGTCTCTCCGACCCGTCGACCGCGGTCACCGCCGGCTTCCTACGGCGCCTGGTGAAGGAGGTGGCCGGCGCGGTCGGCCACGACCCCGCGGACTTCTCCGGGCACAGCCTCCGCCGCGGCGGCGCCACGGCTGCGGCCCGCCGCGGCCTGCCGGCGACCTGGATCCGCCGTCACGGTCGTTGGGCCCTGTACTCCTCGGTTCCCCAGGGGTACATCGAGGATTACCTGTTCCTCCTCTCCTCCGACCTCGCCGACCTCGGCTTTTAGCCCGGCGTTGTAGCGTGTAAAAATGCATTCACGGTTAGCCGTACTGGCAATCGAGAATGACACGCGAGGGCCCGCGCGGTGCGCGGGCGGGGAAGGATAGGGAGCGGGGGATGCGGAGCCGGAGGGGAAGGGGGGCTCATAAAGGGCCCCGCTCTTTTCCCCCCCGGCCGCTCCAGCGTTTTATGCTTGGTGCAATGTATGCTATTCTGGCTGGCTGTGACCTGACTCTTGTTTGGTAGGGGGTACTGCATTCGTGCTGCGTTCGCTACGCTCACCCCCGCGGCCTCCGGCGGCGGTACCCGGCTTCGGATCCCCGAACCCGGAAGAAACCGCGTACCCCTCCCCGGGGTACGCTGTTCGCCCCAACCGGCCCACAAGGCGCGGCCCGAGGCCGAACGCGTACCCGGAGAGGGTACGGCGTCAGAGCGGCCCCGATCAAGTGTACCCCGAGCGGGGTACCCGATCGGCCCCGCGACGGCCCCGAGAGGAGTACCCCGAGCGGGGTACACCGTCTCGACCCGCAACGGCCCTCCCCGGGGTACAGGCGCCTAGCGCGCTTACCCCGGAGAGTTCTTGTTCCGGAACTCGCAAGGGCGAGGCCGGAATGGCATACGGCGATCCGCCCTGGTCGATCGCCAACGTATTATGATACGTGGTTCCCGGGAAAGCAGCCTTGAGCTGCCGTACCTCAGGGCCCAACCTGATGCGCTATCCCGTGCATCTAGCTAAGTAGTGCCAGGCGTAAGATAGCTAGGTCTTCTGCATTCGAATGAAGCGAGGCGTAAATCGGGATTTGCGCTCTCAATGCGTAAATCGAGTTTTGCGCCGACGGAATGCGAACAAAGAAGACCGTAGCCGAGCGCCAGGCACGAAAGAGCTGAGCGACTCGCTAGCCGCGGAGCGGCGCGAGGCGAGCACGGGATAAGCAGCAGGCTGCAGCGAGCGTCCCGCAAGGGACTAGCTGAGCTAGCCGTTGGGCCGAGCCGGCGGGCTTGAAGCCGCCGAGCTCCGGGGGGTACGCTGATTCGGGGTTTCCCTTCACGCCCAGCTTCGCTCGCGGCCGCTCCAGGCCACGAAGCGACCAGCGGCGAAGCGAAATCGCTCCCGCCCACCTCCCGCGATTTTTCCTTCCGGGGCGCCGAACCTCGCCACCCAGCGAGCCCCGGCGCCTCGAAAAGTTCGCGCAAAAAAGGCAATGCATACGGCGACCAGCGCCAGCGTTCGCCGAGGGTATTATAATACGTGGTTCCTTGTCGTCTCCTGTGCACACGGTTCCGGATGTTACTCCCGCTCGGTGCCGGCCACCAGCGCGGACGTGGTCGTGCACAGCTGATCCGTGGTAATTTACAATAGTCCCGTCGAAGATTCGGGCACGAACCGCGCAGACTCGGTGTACCGGTCGTCATTCGTTTTCCACGCGCGTCCGCTGGACCCACTTGTGCCGGGCCGGGGTCCAGCGCGCCCCCAAGAAACAGTCGCGCGGCTTCGTGGAGAATCTCGGGTTTCACCGCTGGGTTTTACCCTGTTTTTCCTCTGGACCCGCGGGTGCCGAGCCGGGGTCCAGCGCGCATGACCGTTACGCGGTTTTTCCCGCGGTAACTTGCTGGGTTTTCGAGTCTGCCGCCCCGGCGCGGGGGGAGACTTCGCGCATGTTTCGGAGTCCTGTTGGTTTTTGATGAGCCTCGGTTGTCGTATGTCGTACGACCCCTTGGTCTCATGGTCGTCTGCGGACGACGGACACGCTATGCGCGTGGTAGGGGGTACTGCATTCGTGCTGCGTTCGCTACGCTCACCCCCGCGGCCTCCGGCGGCGGTACCCGGCTTCGGATCCCCGAACCCGGAAGAAACCGCGTACCCCTCCCGGGGTACGCTGTTCGCCCCAACCGGCCCCACAAGGCGCGGCCCGAGGCCGAACGCGTACCCGGAGAGGGGTACGGCGTCAGAGCGGCCCGATCAAGTGTACCCCGAGCGGGTACCCGATCGGCCCGCGACGGCCCCGAGAGGAGTACCCCGAGCGGGGTACACCGTCTCGACCCGCAACGGCCCTCCCCGGGGTACAGGCGCCTAGCGCGCTTACCCCGGAGAGTTCTTGTTCCGGAACTCGCAAGGGCGAGGCCGGAATGGCATACGGCGATCCGCCCTGGTCGATCGCCAACGTATTATGATACGTGGTTCCCGGGAAAGCAGCCTTGAGCTGCCGTACCTCAGGGCCCAACCTGATGCGCTATCCCGTGCATCTAGCTAAGTAGTGCCAGGCGTAAGATAGCTAGGTCTTCTGCATTCGAATGAAGCGAGGCGTAAATCGTCGTTGGGCTCCTGGCCATATGCATGGCCGCCGCGACGTCGACCGTTGCGGCTTCCAACTCGCTTCGTACACGTGCGTTTCGAATTCATGCTGATCGTGATAAAGAACGCACGCGCGCTGGCACGCAGCGTACGTGCTCGCGATCGCATGTATATGTGCATGTAAAACACATGCTTTACTGATATGCATATGCTGATCATGATCATGATCATAAACGATCTTTTGTACAACCATATGCACACTGATATCGATGTGCATCACATGCGCACTGCAGCTGCGGCAGCCGCAGGCGCCGGCCCCCGCGACGTCGACACGGATTCAAAGCAACATGTGCAGAGCGGAACCGATCGCGAGTCGCCGGCGAACGAGGTGGCGCACCTCTCGAAGCGTTCGGGGCACAGCAGCCCTGGGCCTGGCGCCGGCCATGAGGCGGCCCCGCGTCCTTCCGGCGTCCCCTCCTCAAAGGATGACGGTTTGCGCTCGCAGCCCGTTCGCGCACCCCGCGCGCGCGTCCCATGCCATTTTTAATTTGAGGCATGCCCAGGAGAAGCGGCGGACCGCGCCCGGGCGAAGCGCGAGGCGGCGGCGGCCAGTCAGCTGCGGTCGGAGCAGGAGGGCCTCGTGAACTACATCGTGGGCCTCAAGGAGGGCGCGACGGAGGTGCACGCTGAGGCGGTCCGCGGGCACGCAGCGGCCGCCGCCCGGCGGCACCACGGAGCCGCCCACGGCGAGCGCGTCCGCTTCCACCGCCACTACTCCCACGCCCTCCGCGGCTTCGCCGCCCGGTGCGCTCAGCTTCTCGCCATCAATCTCGCGATAGCTACAGCTTGTACCCCTCTCCCGGCCGCGCACAATCGAGCTCCGGACTCCGGGATGCCTGCAGCTGGCTGCAACTGCCCTCCTGCTCTCCCAGCTCCGCTCCTGCCCCTCCCCCCCCCCCCCTTCCCGGCCCTAGGCCTCCCGCCCCCTCCCTTCCCGGCCCCCCCTCCCCTCCCCGTCCCCTCCCTGGCTTTCGCCTGCCCCCGAGGCCTAGGTCTTACGGCGCCCCTCCGCGCGCGCGCGCAGGCTGTCACCGGAGGTGAAGGCCGACCTCGAGAGGCACGAGCACGTCAAGTACGTCCTCCCGGACGGCGTGCGTGCCCCGCTCGGACCTCGATTTGGATTGGGTATTTAATTCCTTAACCTTGACTTGGATTCGCGCACGCAGGTCGTCGTCCCGGCGGAGCAGCAGTATGCGATCGTGACGGAGACGCTCTTCCCCACGCTGGACTTCAGCGTCACGAAACTCTGGCGCGACACGGGTATGACGGGGACGGGCCCGGAGACAGTGCTCTCCAAGCCCCGGTACAACGGGACGGCCCCCTCGGCGTCGCTCGCCTGGCACCTGGACCGGCGCGTCCTGCGCACTTGAAGCCTTGATCGATATCTGCCGCTGGCGCTGACGCGTGGCGACCCTGCGCAGGCTGGACCAGGTTACGGGCGGCATGACTCTGGACGGGCGCTATGACCGCGGCACGGCGGCCGGCACGGGCGTGGACGTGTATGTCATCGACACGGGCGTGCGGGACGATCACCCACAGCTGACGGGCCGCACGGTCCGTCGCTTTCGTTTGCTTCTAGATCTGCTTTAATTTTCTACTCTGATGAACTCTCATTCCTGCTCTTTTCAGGTCCGCCTGTACGATGTGGGTGAGTGTTCCGGCCTGAATATGAGCGTTTGCGACAGCCTCTGATCCTCTTGCAGACAGCGACATGTACGCCAGCTCGAGCCCCTACTGGGGCCTGGAATGCTCCCTTACATGGCATGGCACCGCCACTGCTTCTGTGCGGCCGTTCGATTCGTCGCCCATGGCCGCACCCGGCCCGCGTCTTACCGACGTCGATCCCATCGTGCAGATAGCCGCCGGGTCGACCCTCGGCGCGGCGCCGAACGCGAGCGTCTTTGGGCTGAAGGTTTTCGCGCGGAAGGACCGCTCCAACCCGGCGTCCTCGTGCGCGGCTACGACGACGGACAGCCGCGTCATTGCCGGGATAGACGCGGCGATCGCCAACATACGGCAGCGCGGCCGCAAGTCGGTTGTTCTCATTGCCGTTGCATCGATATCCAATACCACCAACGCCGCAAATCCCGCGTACACCGACGCTTTCTCGCGCCTTCGGGCGACAGACATTGACGCTCTTCCGGTGACGGTGTGCCGCCCGACTCACCCCATACAATCGCGAACTTCGAATTTAATTTGCCGATCGGTCTCGATCGCAGGCGGCGGGCAACTCGTACGCCGACGCATGCAACGCGTCGCCCGGCAACTCGCCCGGCGCCCTCAACGTCGGCGCCAGCGACCAGGACGACTACCGTGCCGGCTTCTCCAACTGGGGCAGGTCTGCCCCACGTGCATATGAATGTTGGAGTCAAAGCGGTCCGACGGTCTCGCTAGCGCTTGCGGCTGAATCGAAGCTTTTTGCAGTTGCGTGGACATCTTCGCGCCTGGCCAGTCCATCCGCGCCGCAGGCGCATTCGATGCTGATTATGTCATGATCTATAACAACAACAAATACGACAAGGACTACATGGCTTTCGGAACCCCTGATAATCAGAGGTTTACAAATTTAGTCACAGTCCACGGAACCTCTTACGCCGCTGCCCTCGTCGCCGGCACGGCCGCCCTGTACCGCGAGACACACCCCAACGCGACTGCGTCGGCGCGTCCGATTGCGATCCGCCAGCGCGGCAGCCCGCGACCGCCCGCTGACGTTTGGTGCCCAGGCTGTCGAGACGGCCATTCTCCAGGCGTCCCTCAGCCAGATCGACGGGGCAGGCCTCAAGGGCGCCCCGAACCGCCTGCTCAACACGCGGGCGCTCAACCTCCCAGGTGCCGCCTTCGCTTCCGAAGTTCTGCGTTTGTTCGCGAAATAGAAACCGACGTCGCTCGCCCCCAGGCGCCGCCAATGTGGCCGGGGCACCCTTGTACAAAGCCACACTCTTCAACGGGCCCACGGCGCTCTGCAGCGCGTCCGCCAAGTCGCTGGCGGGCCTCCCTAGGGACATGCACCGCTCGCGACTCTACGCGAAATTAAAGGAATTCGATCCCCCCTACTCGGGCCCCATAGTCTTCGTCGAGGTCGACACCGCGCCCGCCTCCAGCAGCGGCGTCTTCTTCACGCGGATCCGCGTGGAGGAGCCTCGGTGCCGCGCGCGCGCTGCAAATTAATTCTCTTTTGTTGAAGCTCTGTTGCGGTCCGGTAGGCGCTCGTTGTCCAACATCGTCGAGCTGGTCAACGGCACAGACCCCAACCTTCAGGTCTACGTCTACGTCGGAAACCCCGCCCTCCCTTCGTACCAGCGGGCCGACACGTACACCATCGGCACGCCGCCGGGGAGCATCTATGCAACTCCGATCAACCGTGCGCGACATTGATCGAAAGCCTGAAAACGTGAAATTTCCCAGACTCGGGTTGTTCACTTCCCTCGGCCCCGCGTAGTGCCGTTCGATCTTAACGACGGCAAGGGACGGAGCTACATTCTTCCGGGGACATATTACGTCCTGATTCAGGTGGAATGTTTTATCATCTCCGATCCTCGAGCTCCATCAGCTCGTTTTAAGGTGTAATGTCGGGCAGGGCGCGTACTACGCTTCGGATGCGCTCGCCGCCAACTTCGTTTTAAGGGTCCGGCCGCCGCCACCCAGCCCTGATCCGCTTTCAATATTCAATTGCAAGGGTGGACTCGTAGGTCAACGACTCGGGATGCGGCTTGGACTGGCAGCAGGTACCCCTCCAACGCTTTCTATCTAGATCTAGATCTTCTAGGCTTGAGCTATTATCTAGGATGACATCAAATCGCATGCTACCGCGCTGCAGCTATATAGCTGTGTAGCGCTGATTATATGCACTGGCTCAAGCCCTCGCTGGAGCTGGATTGATCCACTTTCAATTTCTTCGCGCAGACGCCTACCCCCTCGCCGAGCCCCTCGACAAGCCCGTACCTGAATCCGGCCCCGGCCCTGCCCTACGCGTACCGGGGCTGCTTTGCCTTCGACCCGTCCGCGGTCGCGCCGGTGATGCAGGCGGTCAGCCCGCCCAGCTACGGCTTCGACGCCTGCGCGGCGGAGGCGGCGCGCCTCGGCTTCCGCTTCTTCGGCGTCTCCTCGAGCTCGTGCCTCGTCGCCGGCAGCCTCGACGCCGCCTCCCGGCTCGGGCCCGTCGTCCAGGGCCCCGGCACCGGCTGCAGCTCCGCCTGCCCGTACGGATCCGCCCAGGGCGCGTTCTGCGGCGCCTACGGGTGCGCGAAATATTAAAAGGCCTAGGCGGTTGCCTTAGAGATTAAACTAGCGTTGCGTTCGAATTCGCGCAGGGCGGTTGCCGTGTACGACTGGCGGGTGGCGGAGGCGGCGGACCCCTGCAGCGACTGCAGCCGGGCGACCTCCGGATCCGTCCGCATGTGCCTCAAGAGCGCCCCGGCCGGAGCCCCGGGCAGCTCCTTTGCCCAGCTGTAACTTAGACAGGCAGCGTGCAGCTGCAGCGCCTTCGAATTTCAAAATATTAATTCTCCAGCGCGACGTCGACCCCCAGCCGCGATTACAGGATCCGGAGGGCTAGATTAACCTATATATAAATCGTTAAATCGTAAAAGTCAGAACTCCGGCTGGGCCGCTCCGAGCTATACCGGTATACGACGAAACTACTATACGTAAGCTATACTATACTATGATATATACTAGTAGCTAGTCGCAACTTTGGCAAGTCTCATGATCCGATGATCAGTCAGAAATTCGACTCAGAATCATGATCATTAGTGTACGTATACTAGCACTCGTATACAATGTCGGACTACAGTCTACAGACCGTCCGGATCGGAGCCATGATTCCCGGAATGCATGCCGCAGTGCGCGCATGCATGCCATGAATGATGAATCCCGATCATGCCAGGGGCATGCATATGATCATGAATTGGAATATCAGAGAGATTCGGTCGGAACCGAGAGTCACTGAGTTGGACTCCGACACTGTTGGAGTCGGAACCCGTGACCGAGAATTCGAGATCTAGATCCGATCGAGAATTCGAATCTAGATCTCCGATATGTCCGACGGTCTATACATCGAAATCGATCGCGATCGCGATATGCGCGATATCGAAGCGCGATGACGTGATCATGACGTATCTTCTCTAAATCCGTCATCCGTGACGTATCTTCTCCAAATCCGTCATCCGTGACGTATCTTCTCCAAATCCGTCATGCCTGGCATGCCATGGCACTGCGCAGTGCGCATGCGGCATGCTGAGAGTCTTACAGACTGATACAGTATGCATGCGCCGCGGCGCGCAGTGCCGCACTGCCGCAGTGCCGCAGTGCTGACAGCCTGACACTGCTGAGTCACTGCTGAGTCAGTGCTGACTCTGTGAGCCTGGCCTGGGCGGGACTCGCGAGTCGCGATCGGGAGGCCCATGCGCACTGCCGCACTGCGCATGCGCGGCACCGGGCACTGCGCATGCGGGCCTGATGATGCGGCGGCAGTGCGCCGGCGCACTGGCCGCAGTGGCATGCGCAGTGCCCGCGCACTGGGGGCCTGGGCCCTGGGGCCAGTACCGTAGTACCGTAGTACGTACCGTAGTACGTGCCGCCGGTACGGTGCCGGTCACGGCGCCGCGGCGGTGCGCGATCATCGGATCATCGACTCTCGGCGATTCGACTCGGCGAACTGCGGAATCGCAGCGAGCCTACCGTGGTACTAAGTTGCCTAGGCAGGGCCTAGGCCTAGGCCTAGGCCCTGCCTAGGACATCCGATTCCGCAAGCTGCAGTGCCAGCTGCAGTGTCACAGTGTGGTCCGACGGTCATCAGAATCTGCTGTTCATCGGCTACGTATACGTACACTATAGCTACCTGTAGCTTGTCTTACATCCGGAACCATGGGATGCGCCCAATCGATTCCCATGGCCAAGCTTCAGGCTCCTGCAACGAACAAGCTGCATGTCGCATGCCGCGATGCCCTCGGACTAGGTTAGCTGGTAGTCTATGGTTAGCCTCTAGCCTTAGTCTAGCGCTAGTAAGCTTCTAGCTTGTAGCGCTCTCTGTGTTGTGACTTAGCGCCGGGCGCGGCCCCATCTGAGGGGTACGCCGTCCCTGTACGGGTACACTTGTGAATAGACCACTTGTGCTTCCTGCTATCACCACCGCCTGCGCTAGACCGCGCAGGGCGTACCGGGTGGGCTTCTTCCCATCCGACAGGCGCCACGTGCCTACGGAGCACGAACCAGCGATCTTCAGCGACCGTCCTCAGCAACCAGCCCAACCCAGCACCCGCAGCTCAGCCGGCGCACGGGAGAACCTCGAAAGAGGTCGAGGAGCGTGCGGACGCTCCCCGCCCGTGCCCGCAAAGGCTGAGCGAGCAGGTTGACGAACTGGGGCGTGCTGCTCTCGCAAACTGAGCGCAAACACGATCCGGGGGCGTCCCGGTTTCGTGCGACGTGAGCTTGCTCACCTCGGCTGCCAGAGGCACCGAGCGAAACGACCGGAGTCGAAAAGGCTTGCGAAACGGGACCCTCGCGGTCGCCGCGTAGCTCGCCGCCCAGAGAGCAGAGCTCGCGAAACAGGACCCTGAGTGGTCGCTGCGTAGCTTGCCTGACTCCGCGGGTTCCACGGAGTTCGGACGACCTCAGCGACTTGGCTTCGAGAAGCCTCGTCACGCGACCGCGGACCTCGAAGGCGCCGAGCGCGCACATTCCGATCGATAAGCTTGGCTTTACGCCGCAAGCTTTTCGTGAAAGAATGTCCTCCGGAACCGGGGCTTCCGCGGAGTATCACATTCGAATGGCGAACCTGGCACCCTTCACAGCAGAACCGAGCACGCTGAGCGGCATTCCGACGAATGCGCTCGAGATGCTGCGCCGGATTCCGCTGCTACAGCCAGGCGCCGACCGCCAGATGGCCGAGGACCATCTCGCTGCCTTCGAGGCTGCCGCCGCGCTTAGCCGGAACATCCTGAATCTGGCTGAAGACGCCGGCGACAGCCAGCAGCAGAACACGGGCCTCGCGCTCATCCAAACTTTAGATCCGGCGCACAGCGTGCGGAGCGAGATCGAACTCTTTCACGCCGGCCAACGCGCGCGTAAGAGCGAGCTCGTGAAGCTGCGGAGCGAAAGGGACGAAAAGGAACGCGAGGGCTTCGCCAGCGAGCATGAGCGTTTGCTTTTCGAGGGGCTCGGCGAGCAGATCGCGGAAATCGAAGAGGCCATCGCTGCGTCTAAGCGCGAGACCACCTTCGCCGCGATCCGCGCGCGCCTGGAGTCTGATTCCGGCGACCGGAACCCGGACGACCTCAAGGAGGTCCTGCGCCTTCCCTACCTAGGCGAGAACCCGGAGGCTTGCGTCCGCCGCACCTGCCGCCTGTGCATGCACCCGGACGCACGCCGGCCCCTGGAGACCTCGCTTACGGCGCTAGTCCGCCAGCTCAAAGACATGATCACACGCCGAAACCGCGGCGAGTTCCGCGAGTTCGATGACGTGAAAGATCTGTCAGAGCGCGACCGGCGCCGCATGCTCAAGAACCTCGAGATTCTGACCGTGATTCAGGCCGAGCTTGCTCAGCGCGTGCGCGAGGGCACGCTGAAGGACGAGGTCGGCCTCGTCAACTACGTGCGCCAGCGCTGCCGTGAGCTCGGCGCCTGGGACACGGATATCTCGAACGTTCCGGGCTCCGCGTACGTCGTCAAGCGAAGCGCCCTGCCGAGCGCGGTTCCGGCCCGCGCCCCGAGCGTGGCCCAGTCCCTGCAGCGCGCCGTCGCAGCCGCCGCTCCGCCGGCCGTCCCCATCGTCCCGTCGGGCGCCCACGGGTCCAAGGACTCGAGCGCGCGCGCGATGCGGGCCCACACGCACTGCGAATGCTGCACGCACGAGCACGACGAGGACTCCGCGCACGACGCGCAGACGGAAGAGCTAGTGATGTTCTGCCGGTACGCGTTCGCGGGCGATGACGAGGAGGTCGACGTTGTGATCCGCGCGATCTTCCCGTCCCCCTCTGCGCCGCCGCCGCGCCCGGACGATCCGGTCTACCGCCAGAAGATCACTGAATTCCTGCGCGAGCGAGGTCTGCCGGCTCAGCCGCGCAACCCGTGCCACTGCGGCAAGCGCCACTGGAAATTCGAGTGTGACGTTAGCCCGACGCCGCTGCCTGACTGGTCGGTGATGAGCCCCAACAAGCGCCGCGCCGGCAATTTCGGAAGCGAGGGCAAGCGCCGCCCCCCCACGGGCGGGCGCTCCAGCCCCGCCCCGCCGTCCGGCAACGGGCCGCCGGTCTGCTACGGGTGCGGAAAGCCGGGACACCGCCAAGCGAACTGCCCGGCGATCGATACCAAGATCTCGACCGAAGTCGGGGTCGCGGTCCGCCGCGCGTTTGCGGAGCACAAGGAGTCCCTCGCTTCGACAGCAGCGAACGAGAACGCGACCTACGCGATCGCCCGCGCCCTGCTCACAGTCGCCCCGGGGCTCCTCGGGACCTCGCCGGTGTCGTCCTCGGTCCCAGGCTCGAGCACCGCGGCCGGGTCGGGCCCTGCGCCGGCGGAACCGGGCAAAGAGCGCCGCGTGCTCCGCGTGAAAATTGATCGCACAACTCCCAACCTCGACCTCGTGAACGCTTTCATGCGCTTCCGCGAGTCCACGGCCGAGCACGCCGCGGGCCTGCAGAAGGACGGGAGCCTGAGCACCTGCGCCGACGCCGCGGCTGCATTCGCCATCGCGCTTGTGCAGACAATCGGATCCGCAAGGCCAGACCTCTTCGCCGAGGAGGCGCCCGTGCATGACATGCGGCCGCCCCTCCCGGAGTCGGGTCTAGCTGCGACGGAGAAGAGCGCGGCCGGCGTTGTTCCGGGCCCTGCCGCCGCCTTGAGCTCGTTTGCTGACATCATGAACGCCGCCGACATGGGCACCATCGCTCTCTCGTCTGCGGCCGCCCCGGACCCAACGGAGGTTGAGGGCGCTGACACAGAAGTGAAGGGTTCTGATGTAGCTGCCTCCACGAGCTCGGTCAGCGCGGACGCAGGCACCGCACCCGACGCGCCCGCGGTCGAGATCGCTGCGAAGGCCGCCGATCCCGCCGCTGGCGTCGGCCCGTGCCTGGAGTACTCTTCGGGCGCAGAGACCGTTGCGAGCCTCTCGGTCACTGACGACGGCGCCTCGGTAGTCGATGAGGACCCCGAGGCGGCGGCCAAGGAGTGCCTCCGTGCCAACCGCTCCCTCCTCGAGCGCGCTGGGCTCACGGTCGCGCACTTCGGCGCCCTCGCCCTTTCGGAGGAGCCGGGCCGCGAGAATGAGCTAGGCCCAGCCGTTCTCTGGGACGTGCAGGGGCACAAGCTGAAGGGCGCCGCTCCCGTCGAGTTCGAGCGAGCGGGCTTCGTTTACCCGAACCCCCGCCTGAGCCACTGCGTGACGCACTGCTTGGAAGGCTTGGTCGAGCTGCCTGAGGTGCAGTGGTACGCTACGGCGTTCCGCTGCCCGGGGCGCACCCGCCAGACCTTCTCCTTCTTGCTTTCGGCGCTCACACAGCCGTTCGCGGACGCCAGTGTTTACACTGACTCCCTGACCCTGCCGACGGCTTTCTTGCACATGCTGGGCCACGACAGCACCACGCGTGACCTGCTGGCCCATGCCTGGCCGACGCGCTATCTGAGCACGATGCACCTAGTGCGCCAGGTCGGCCTAGCCGCCCAGTTTGCTGCGAGGGGGAAGTCGTGGCCCACGAAGGGCCTGACCGCCTTTGGCAAGCCGGAGGTGGAGCCGGACCTGCAGCTGCGCCGGCTGAAACCGGGCGAGATCGCGATCGCGGGATGGCTCGAGCCCTTCCGCGGGCACAGCAGCATCGGCCTGCAGTCCCCGATCGCCCAGGCGCTCGCGCAGCACGAAATGCAGCTGGCAGGGACGGCGCGCTCGGTCAGGGGCCGGCTGGTGTCCGACGAGACCCGCCTGCGGCTGGCCTCCGCGGCCAGCGTCGCCGCCTACTACCTCCACCGCCTCGACTACGGAGCCCCCGGCTCCTCCCAGGCCGCCGAGGCCATCCTCCAGCGGTACTTCAGCTACGCGGCCCCGTTGATGGTCGACGAGTACGCCGACGCCTACGGGCTCGCTCTCGTCCTCCTGGAAAGCTGGGCGCGCTGGAAGACTGCAGGGAGCTTCGGGGGTCACACGGGCCGCGTCGACCTGCACAAGGCAGTCGCTCTGCTCCCCTGCGAAACCTCGTTCGCTCCCACGGACTTCGAGTTCACGACGGCAGTGTATTTGCTCACGACTGCGTCTCTCGCCCTCGAGCTGCCGCTGCCGTCGGCGAAGGCGCTGTACTCGCCGAAGGACGCTGAGGCCTGGCTGGCCTACGCCGCCCGCGAGCGCCACGAGGCGTACCGCAAGGGGCGCGCCCCGGACTACAGCCGGCTTGACAGCGCGTGTACGGTAGAGCGGGTGCCGGTCGACGGGGGCCTTGCTGCCGACCGCGTCCTGATGCTCCGCGACCTGCCGTTGTACACCGCCTGGCTCCACTCTCTGCCCGGCCACCGTGTCCCGGCCGGCTCGCCGCAGAGCCCGAATCCGAAGGCGCCGGCCCCTACGGGGTGGCACCTGGGCCTGGTCAGGCCAGTCACTAGGGGCACGCAGCTTCCGCTGCACTCCGAGAAGGGGTCTGGCCGCCAGCCTACTATCATTCCGGAAGAAGTCTCGATCCTGAGCCCGCTCGGACCCACCGAGCCTCTGGAAACCTTGACGAATCTTGCTCGCGCTAAGACGGTGGCGGGGAGCGCCGGCGGCGCCCGCCTCATCAAGTACATCGAGAGCGCCCCGCCCCACCCCTCGCGCGCCCACCTTATCCTCCTGTACCGCCGCCTCAAGCGGAAGGGTAGCGGCCTGAGCGACGAGGAAGTGGACCAGCTCATCGCGTTCACTGAGAAGTGGCGCGTGGACCCGGGCTGCCCCACAACGACTCCGATCGCCTCGAAGCCTGACCGCGAGTCGCGGACGCGCGCCCCCGACGATCAGACCACGGTGAAGGCGATCGGGGCTACGCTGCGGGCTGCAGCAGCGCTCGTGCCGCCCACTGCAGCGCCGGAGCCCGACATCCTACCCGATGGCCGCCTCTCGCCTCCGCGGGCACCGCCCGCGTCGTCGCCGCCGCTGGGCTCGCCCACCGACGGAAAGCCGCGTCAGTCCGCAGCGGGCGGCGCAAAGGGACGCGGAGGCGGCAGGCGGGGCCAGGGTGAGTCCCGAAGCCGCAAGGAGGCTCCTCAGAAGGACAAAGAGGGGGATGTCCCCATGTCTGATCAGCGGGAAGGGGGCGGAAACGGAGGTGAGGGCCCTAGCGAGCCCCCACCGGCGCCCGAACCCGAGCCCGTCCCAGTGCTCGACGCCGACGACCCGGCCCAGAACGCCCTGTACGAGGCGCTGGGAGTCATCAACGGCATCCTCTCTGTGCCCAAGATCGCACCCTCGAACCAGGGCAAGCCTCTCGCCAACTGGCCGCAAGGCGCGCGTAAGACCCTGGCGGGCCGTTGGCAAATCTCGGTCTCTGACGTCAAGGGGACGCTGGAGACGCTGCGGGCCCCGCACCTGCGAGACTTCATAGTCTCCGAGAGCAACGCCCCGCTGCACGAGCGTGCCGACAACCCCATGCCAATCGTGACGCCACATGTGGGGCGGCCGGCGCGCCGTGCCCCCCGCGCGATCCGAGTCGCGCGGGAAAACGCAGCAGCCCTCGAGCTGCTGATGCACGGGCTAGGCTTGGTCTCTGAGATCACCCCCCTCCATGGGGCTCTGCCTGCGTCGCTGCACGATTGGACCGAAGAAGACATTGAATGGTACTTGACGACGCGCTGGCGCATCCCAAAGCCGCGAACCCCGGTGTGGGTCCATGAGGACCGCTTCAACCCGAATGCGGTCGCCATCCCGCCGAGCGTCACGCGCTACCTGCTGCAGATGCACGCGCACCTCCTCGCCGAGGAGCACAACGCCGACGTCCCGTCCGCGAGCCGCCTAGCGGAGGAATTGCCGCCGGGACTGAAGTGGGCGAGGAAGTACTTGCGTTTCGCCACGCGGCACGACCTTGCCGACTCCTCGGGGGACGAGAGGCGGCCAGGGGACGCGCGATGGGTTGCGCAGCGCGATGCGATTCTCAAAGCGCTCCGACGCCCGAAAGCGTACGAGATAGACGAGGCGCGGCTCGGCGGCGCTGACGCCGACGAACCCGAGCCCTGCTTAACACCTCTGTACGTCGACGTTGGCGAGGGAGAGGAGCCCCGTGAAGACGCGGGCGCCGAAGCCGAAGCCTCCCAGCAGCAGGCGGGCGGAGCCTTCGTGCCACACGCACGTTGGAAGCCTCGCCCCCTGTTCACGCTGGCGGATAAGAGTTACCTGAATGACATCACCCTGCTTGAGCAGTACTTGTCGGACAAAGGCCCGTTCTTCCGCCCTCTCAGCTGCTTCGACAGCGCCATGATCGACTGGGCCTCCGTGCCCGCGATTAGCTATCCCTTGCGGTGGCGCTCTGAGGCTGAGACGGATGAGGCGCCTGAAGACGCAGCCCGCAGTCTCGACACGCACCTGGGGGAGATGTCCTCCACACTCCTGAAACGCGTGGGAAGCGCGGCCCGGGGCATGACAAACTTCTTCTCGCTCGTTGGGCCGCCGATGCTCCCGCACGCCACCAGCAAGCTCTCCGAGATGCAGGGCCTTGCCTTTGGACACGTGATCTGTGGCGTCGACCCGGACGTGGCCCAGTACTTGGCGCTTGGCACGCGCTCAGCGCAGACAGCCGCGCCCTCGTACCTCGGCCCCTGGGACGTCACTCACGAGGGCACGGCGCACGCGGCCCTCACCTCGGCCCTGGCCCAGACGTCCCGAGTGCTGTACACGATCTTCTTTGCAGGCGACCCTGGCGACGGGCCAATCCCTTACCTGCAAGATGACGAGGCGCCGTCCCCGCACACGGCGGCCCTCAACAACAATATCGCCGACGTGCAAGTCGAGAGCGCGGCGTCGCCGTTTGGCACCCGCTATGCGCGTGACACTGCGATCCTCGATCTGCACCGTCCGATCTACTCAAAGAAAACAGTCCGGAGTGGTGACAAAGGGGACCGCTTCGAGGTGCAGCGCACATACGCGCCTCGCCTCGTCGCGAGTACCGCCGTCCTGGGCAAAACGCATGACGCCGAGGCGAAGGCCGCGGCAACGCGCCAGATGGGCAACGGGGCGCTGTGGCTGAGCTCGACTATGGAGAAGCTCGCCCGCGCACCGAAGCGTTGCAAGGCCCACCCGCCGTTGGTCAACGCCTTCGGCTACGAGCTGTCGCGCCCGGCGACCGCGACCACGGCTGCAATTACGTGGGCGCCCATTCCCGCGGAGGAAGATCTAGCGTGCACGATTGCCGGTTTTGTGACCGCATGGCAGCACCGCTTCTTCCAGGCGTACGCGCCGGGGAAGGCCCTGGGCAGCCAGCAGTGGTCCGAAGACTTCTCCGTCACACCGATGGCCATTGACACGGGCGACGGGTCCGAGCACGAGCGCATTGCGAACGTAGTCTCCCTTGAGGAGGACACCAATTCAATTTTGAACTCGTTCCGATGCGTCATCCCGGACGGACTCGTCCAGTTCCTGCACAATACATTCCTCGCGAAGCCGACCTCGAAGCCGGATCGCGGCACGGAAGCGAGCCATCCCCGCGATGCGCGACCGACGTACGCCGACGGCCGCCCGACGCTGGCTTGGAAGTTCGAACAGGGCAAAGTCGTGCCGGACTATGAAGGCCGGCTGGCAATCTGCTCTCGAATTCTCCTCGCGGTCCTTCAGGGCCACCAGCACTCGGGGATTCCGCTCCTGCCGCGCCGCAAGGACGGCCGCGCGCCGCTGAACGCCGCCGCGAGCGACGCACTGTGCGAGGCCCTCCAGTACCACATGCGGCAGGTGCACGACAGCACCGCTGATGAGGGCATCGTCGTCAAAACGCTCCGCGACTATCTGGATAAGATGCCGCAGGGGCTCGGGCTCCAGCGCCTCGAGCTTGCCTCCCCGCCTATGGCCGGCGAGGCTGAATACTGGCCCGCGGCCAAGGTCGGGGACGGTTGGAAGCCGGTGGTGCTGGACCGGAGCGAGGCCGCACGTGCAGTGGAAGAGCTGTTCCACAAGCCCGGGAACTTCCCCCGCGGCATCGTGTTCACTGACTCGGCCTTCGGTGCCCGCCAGAACCTGGAGCGAGTGCTGCGCACTCTCTACTCCGACCTCTCGTACGTGATCACACGCGACGGTAGGCCGGACTGGGAGAAGTTCGAGCCGAAGCTCCCGGACTGGGACGACAGTGCCCTGCTGCCGGCCTATATGTGGGACTCGGTGACGACCTCGAGGTCCGCCCCAGTGTTGAAGCTGCGAGGCCGAAAAGACACCTCGGAAGCCACCTTAGTCCGTACGCCGTACCAGCCGATCTACGACGCCGACGTCCGCAGCTCTTGGGCAGGCGTCTCCTTTGTCCCGCCGCCAGACATGGTGGACGACTCAGGGAAGACGCCGACCGAGGGTGCGGAAGCCTCCTCCTCGAGCGCGGCGCTCACCTCGAACGTCTCGGCGCCGCCCGCTCCCTCTCCCGGACAGCCGCCTCACGCGGTTCCCCGCGGCGGCCGCGTAGGCCGTGGCGGACGGGGTGGCAGTCACCCCCGGGGTCGTGGAGGCGCCGGTGACTGGCGAGGCGGCCGTGGAGGCGGTGGACGAGGGCGCGGTGGCCGTCACAGCGGCGCAGGTTCCGAGGCTGGCCGTCAGGGGCAGCCCGGCGAAGCCGCGCCGCCTGTGCAGCAGCAACAGCGCACTCGCTCACCGCCGCGCGAGAGCGCCTCGTCCATGGCCCCACCGCCGACTCGGCGGACCCCAGACCGGCCCAAGGTGTCGGACGACCGGCCGCCGAGCTCGTCCTCCTCTCGCCACTCGCCGCGCCCGAGCTCGAGTCAGAACTACCCGCCGCCGCCGCCCCGCGACCGGGACCGGGAGCCCTCTCGGGCCCCGTCCAAGCGCCGCTCGCGCTCCCCGGCCCGCGACTCCAGAGCCGCGTCCAAGTTCTCCAGGCGGAGCCGGAGCCGGTCCCGCGATCGCGGTGGCTACCGCGACGACCGCCGTAGCGCGTACCGGTCGCCGGACCGCCGCCGGAGCCGCAGTCGTGACCGCCGGAGCCCGCGTGACCGTCGCAGGAGCCGGAGCCGCAGCCGCTCTCGCTCTCGTGGGCGGGATCGCCGCAGCCCACGCAAGAGCTCTCGGGATCGCCGCAGCCGCACGCGCTCGCGCTCGAGGTCTCGCGATCGCCGCCGCGACAGCCGTCGAAGCCCAAAGCAGGCGAAGAGGGCCCCTGCTCGCCCCCCGACCCCGCCCCGAGGAGCGGAAGAGGCCGGGTATGACGAGCATGCCGCCGACGCCGCGCGCCGTTACCAGAACCCGACTGCCCGTGAAGCGTACACCGCGCTGTGGGAGAAAACGTACGCAGAGGCGACCCACCAGCCGACCGCAGCCAAGCGCGCGCAGTTTACCACAGACACGCTGCGCGCCTCGCTGCTCCGCCAGCTGGACCAGGCCGTTTCGCGCTCCTCGTACGGGGGCCAGACCGCCGCCACCTATGCGATGCCGCCTGCGTGGGGCTGGACGGCGACGTCGGCCACGCCCGCACAGCAGGGCTTGCTGGGGTCCGCGCCGCCGAGTCACTCCGGGCAGTTGTCCCACGACGAGCGAGTCGAGCTCGAGCGCCTGCGCGCTGCCGAGAAGGGCAAGCAGCCCTTTCTGAGCGGGCCTGGGGGGCAGCGTGAGCAGGGCGTATCGTCGCCTGCCGCTGCGGAGGGTCGCGCCTCCTCCTCCCAGGCCAGTCAGCCTCCGCCGACTGCCAAGAAAACGTCGCGCCCCTCCGCGGCGTCCTCCTCCTTCAATCCGACGGCCGACATCGCGGGCATGGGCGTTCTCGCCTTCGCCCAAGAATGCGCCGCGTGCCGTGACTCGAGCTTGCGCGAGGCTGGAATCCAGAATCTACGGACCTGGATTCAGACAACCGACCGCCGCGTCGCCAACGCGCACGACTTGCACCGCAAGCTGAAGGGCGGCGACAAAACCCACCAAGACAGGTGGCCAGAAGCGCACAAAAAGTGCTGCCAGATGCTCGATCTCTTGAGCAAGGCCCTGAAGCAAGAACGCACCTTGGAGATCGCGCTCCCCGAGAGCACTATCGCCTCCCTGGTTGCGACACTGCCGACGGGTCCTCGTAACGAACTCGAGTCGCTCGGGCGCACCCTCGAAAATACTCGCGAGTTCCGCACCCAGCTCGAGCGTGAGCGGCAGCGCGAAAACCGCGAAGCCCAGGCTCGTGGTGAGCACGAAGTCCGTGCAAGGATGCTGCGCAAGGCAGAGGACACCGCGGGGCCCGCCCTTGCGGCGCGCGCCCACGGAGACCTGCCTCCGCACCTGCACCCCCCTTCGACTGCCCCCGCCCTGAGCACCGCCGCGGTGGAAGAATGCACCGCCCCGCCCTACATCAATGTCCAGCGGCCTGTCCTCCTCGTTGGGCGCCCGGTCGCCCATGCGGCCCCTGCACCGCGACCGGAAGCGTCGACGCCCGCACCTGCAGCTGCGAACGCGCCGGAGCACGAGCAACCTGCTTCGGCGGCGGCCCCGCGTGAGCAGGCGCCGGCCTGGGCACGCCGCCTCCTCCACCGGCTCGGTCCCCGCTCCACGGTCACAGTCTTTAACTGGCTCGCAAACCCGGCACTCCTGCTGACGGTCAAACCGTCTGAGCTGTCGCCGGCACTCCGCGAGGCTCACCAGTCGATCATGGCCCGCTACGGGATCAAGCTGCGGAAGGAGGGCTACAAAGCTCCACCCCGCCTCGCCCGCGAGTGGTTCTCGGGGTCAACGCCCACGGCGGCCTTCGCCCCGCGGACCGCTCTGGAGGCCGAGGCTCTCATCTACCCTGAGGGCGTCAGCTCCGACGAGGAAGCGATGGTTCCAGTGGGCCACGCGCTCAGCGCGAAAAACCGCCCCACTGCAGCCTTTCCCCGTCCGGCTGAAGACACTCCGCTGGGGACGCGCGCTGGCTACGACCCGCCCGCTGACGAGCTGATCTACGCCAACCGGCACGGCCCGAGTCGGCGTAAACGCTCGCGCCCATCCCCCGCCGAGGAGCAGGCTGAACAGCAGCGGATTGCGCGCCGCGCCGCCGCCCGCAACTCACGCCCTGCCTCGCCGGCCTCGGAGCACGACAGCCCCGCCCTTGCCGGCCCTCCCACTCCGCCGGAACCCGAGTACTACGTCCGCAAGGCTCGCACCGGCTGGCCTCGCGACAAAACGCTCGAGTTCTTCCGGCCGAAGACCTTGCAAATCCCAGGCAGCATCGCAATGAGACTCCCGAACGGACGCTCTGGCGCCGAAAGGCCGGTCCGCATCGTTGTTGACACGGGCGCCCAAGGCACCGTCGTCCCTCAGGAGATCCTTGACCTTCTGCCGCCCGAAGAAGTCAATTACGTCGAGGGCCACACCGTTGTACGTGGCTTCATGGACCGCGACAAAATCCGTTGCCGTCGCGCCGACGTAGTTTTCATCCTCGGGACGCTCCGTTTCTGTCGCCGCGTCTTTGTCGTCCCTCGTGGCGTCATGGGCGCCGAGCCGGACATTCTCCTCGGTCTGGACGCGATCCAGGCCATCCACGGCCAGATCGACACGACCTTGTCGGGCTGGTGCCTTCGGGCACGCGATAGCCACTACCGCGAGGTCGTCGTCCCTTTTCGGCTCCGGACCAGCTTGGGATCCTGGTCCGGGTGCTCGGGCCTGTAAAGCTCCCCGTCGGAGAGGCCCTCGTCCCATGTACGCTCAATGGGCAGGGCCCGGCAACGCGTGAGTTGCCGCACCTCTACGTCGAGCCGTCACCGGAGTCGCCTCAAGCGTTAGGCGTACTCTGCCCCTTCCAGCTGCACAATCACCCGGGAAACAAGATGTTTCACGTGCGGCTGTGTAATCCTGGTCGCCAGCCCGTCACCCTCCCGCTAGGTTCGGTAGTAGCAGTCGCTGAGGCTGTCGCACTGCCGCCTGGTGATTTTCTGTATGAATCTGAGCGGATCCCTGATAGCCCTAAAGAATTGACAGAGCTCTTAATTCGCCGCCTGCGAATCGTGCCCGCCAAGCGACGCACGGGGCTCCGCCACTTCAACAGAAAAGCACGCATGCTAGGCGCAGCTTACGAGCCCGCCAAAGATGTCGAGAAAATCATTGCCTCACTGCGAGCAGTGGTGACAGCGGCTGAAGAGGCGCGCAAAGTGCAAACAGCTGCACCCGCCCCTGATCCACCCCACCCGTCCCGTCCCCCACTATACGATGCCAACGACATAGTCGTCGCCTTCGGCGAAATGCCGTTCGACGACGACGACCGGCCGTGGCGGGATACAGACGCGATGAGTCTGATTAGCTTCGATGACGCTACCGATCTCGACGATGCGTCTCAACGAAGCGAATCTCCTACCCCAGCCCCCATCTCGGGACCGACGGCTGCCGAGTTTGCCGACGCAATTGAGGCTGTGGAGGTGCCCGTGGGCGCGACGCTCCGCGGAACCTTCCCCAAGCTCACAGAAGCGGGGGAAGCCGCCATCCTGCATTCCGTCCGCTCCCTCAGCGTGGGCATGACAGTCCGCAAAGCTGCCCCGGACGCCCCGGCCCCGCCGTTGGCACCGGCCCAGCCGTCGCTCTCGGTTGTCACAGCCTCTCTCGCCGATCGCACGGCCACGCCTTCCGAACAGCCTGCAGAGCCGGCACCGGGGACGGTGCCTAATGCAGAGGAGGAGTGGCAGGAGCTGTTGAAGAAAATTCCTGAGCTCGGCTCTCACCCGTCTATCACGACGGAACAGAAGGCCGAACTCCATGCGCTTCTTAGGCGCTACAAGGACGTCTTTGCAGACAAAGTCGAGGCAAAAGAGGGCACTAGCAACTTGCTCTATTACGAGCACGTGATCCGGCTCACGAGCCGGCTCCCTGTGTTCACGCCTCCGCGGCGCATGAATCCACACGCTGAAGAGCATGCTCGCAAAGAAATTCAGAAGCTCCTCGAGCTGGGTCTGATCGAGCCCTCGCAAGCTGCGTACGGATCGCCAGTGGTGCTCGCTCCAAAGAAGGACGGCACCTGGCGCTTCTGCGTAGATTACAGGCGGCTGAATCAGATCACTGAACGCGACGTGTTTCCGCTGCCCCGCATCGACGACCAGCTCGAGCGCCTGCGCGGCTCGATGGTCTTCTCAACAGCGGATGCCACGGCTGGCTTCTGGCAGCTTCCTCTACACCCCGGCTCGCGCGCGTACACTGCGTTCGTCGTACCCTGGGGTCATTTCCAGTGGCGCGTGACCCCGTTCGGTGTGACCAATGGCCCCGCGGCCTTCTCCCGCGCGATCACCGCGATCTTAGGCCCTCTCTTAACGACCTGTGTCGTGGCCTATATCGATGATATCACGGTGTTCTCCCCGTCAATCGATCAGCACCTCTTGGACTTAAAGGCGCTTTTCGAGACGATCTCCAAGGCGAACTTGCGCCTGAAGCCGTCGAAGTGCCGCTTTTGCGTGCCAGAAATCGACCTTCTAGGCCACCGCATCTCCGCCGAAGGGATCCGGCAGGACCCGCGAAGACCAAGGTGATCTCGGACTGGCAGACGCCTAAGAATGCGGACGAGCTCCGCTCGTTCTTGGGCCTCGCCGGTTACTACCGCCGCTTTGTAGAGAACTTCTCCAAGGTGGTGTACGCCATGCAGCGCCTTCTATTGAAGGACGCCGTCTGGAGTTGGCCCGAGGGCGGTGCCGCCGACCGCGCCTTTAAGGAGCTGAAAGAACTGCTGGGCCGCGATATTATATTGCGGTTCCCGGACTTCTCTAAGCCCTTCATACTCCAGACGGACGCCAGTACATACGCTATCGGCGCGATTCTGAGTCAGACGGACAAGGACGGCGTTGAGCGCCCCCTTGCCTTCATCAGCCGCACGTTGTTGCCGGCTGAAATGAACTACTCCGCCACGGAATTGGAATGCCTCGCAGTAGTTTGGGCCATCAAGTATTGGCGCCACTATCTGCTGGGCGGGCCCCAGTTCCTGGTCCGAACAGACCACCACGCCCTCCAGTGGCTGAAAAGCCTGGACCCGACAACAGGTCGGCTCGGCCGTTGGTCTAGATCTCTGCTCTTGCAGGCCTACGACTTCGAGATCGTCTACCGCCCGGGCAAGCAGAACGGCGGCCCTGACGCGTGCTCACGCCTTCCAAAGGACCACCCCGTCTGGCAGCCCGGCGGAGCCGATGGCTCTTCCTCGACGCCAGCGGCCTACGAGGGAGCCGAAGGCTTCGGCGTCCCCCAGCGCGCTGTGGGCGCCGAGCCCGAGGATCCTGACGTCCCCCTCGGCATCTTCCGCGTACAACTGGGCCCCACTGAGCGGGCTCTGCGGAAGCTTGCCGACTCCGCCGGCTTCCAAGGCGCGGCACCTGCAAACCTCGGCCGCTCGAGCCGGCGGCGAAGCCGCCCGCCCACCGACGGGCCGAGCCCGGCAGCCGCGCCCGAGGAGACGGCGGGCCGCTCCCCTTATGCAGAGGAGGAGTCGCGGCCCCCCGAGCCAGCTCCAGCCTCGGCCCGCACCCGCCGGGTGCCGCGCGAGCTTGCCAAGCTCGCCGCTTCCGCGGGCTACGCAGGAGCCAAGGCGTCTGCTGCCGCCAGCGACGACGAGTCGAGAAAGAGGACGAGAACCGCCCCGGAGCGCTTCGCGCCCCAGGCGCCAGGGTCTCCGTCCCCACCGCCTGCCAAGCGAGACCGCCGCCCGGCGGCCGGCTCCCGCGATCCCGACGCTAGCTCGGACTCCGATTCGCCCATGCCGGACGCCCTTGCCGACGGCGATGACGGAGTGCCCCCTTCGCTACTAGAGAACGCGCACGCCGAGGCGGCCGCCGCCGAGTCCGAGTCGGAAGGCTCGTCCGAGGCCGACCCGGACGTCGCGTGCGACGCCGATGGGTTTCCGCTAGCCTTGCTCGAGAAACTGCCGACGCGTGCCGGGACGGGCCCGCGCCGGTGGGATCGCAAGGGCTTCGCCGAGCCTCGCCCTGCTCACCCCTCTGGGATCCTTCCCCGTGGCCCGGCCATGAGACGCCAGCCGCGAGACGAGCACAACACGAGGCATTGGCGTAGCCCGGCCGACCAGAGCGAGGTGCCGGAGCCGATCCACTTGGATTGGGAGCCGGAGCCCGTCGAGAGGGAGCCGCCCCCGGGACCGTCCCGTCGGCGTTCGCTGTCTCCCGAGACGGCGCGGAATCAGATGCGGGTGCAACCTACCGCGCCCGACGCCCCGAAGCCGCTGCATCGCCGCGGAGGCCGTTCACGGCCGAGCCCTCAGGCTCCAGATTCCGAAGTGGTGTCCGCGGAGACGCTGGCCCCGCGGCGGTGGGTCGAGCTCGACCCCAGAGGTCGGGAAGTCCGCCCGCCATGCAAGCCGGTCTTTGTGGACACTGTCCTCGACGCCTGGGCCTGCGGGCCTTCGCCTGCAATTGATGGCGCACTCCCGGACTCGCTGCGACGCATGTTTCCGCTCGAGAGACGGGAACGCCTGCTCGCCGCACAGAAGGAAGACCCCCTCTGTAAGAAGCTTATGGGCTACTATGAGAAGGGTGAAAATCCGACTCGGTGCTCACGTGGCTTCAAACGAGGGGCAGACCCCTGCTCTTCCTCGTGCGCGCACTGCCTGCGGGCCAAGGAGCGGTTCGTGAGGCTGGCCGACGACTTCAGCCTCGCTGAAGACGGCGTCATCGAGCGCAACCCGCTAGTGCCTGCCGGCCGGTTCCTGCCCGTACTGCCTGACGCTTGGATCGACCGAGTTCTGTACGCCTATCACGAGGGCTGGGCCCACCGCGGAGCCCACGTGATCGCGCGTCGTATTGCTCAGCGATTCTGGTGGCCTGGCATGTACGCTTCGATCGCGCGCTTCGTGCGGTCCTGCCCCCATTGTCAGTTTGCGAAGGCAGTGAAGCCCCGCCGTACCGCTATCCAAGTGATACAGCCCTCGGGCCGAGGCGACCTGTGGCAGGTGGATATTTTCCACTTGGATATGCATGAAGACGGACTGCGGTACATTATCGCGTACGTCGACGCGTATACCAAGTTCTGCTATATCTATCCGCTAGCCCGCGTCTCTGGCGAGGCTTTACTGGCCACCGCGATCGATTTCTACATGCATGAAGGCGTCCCTGCGCGCATCCTCACGGACCGCGGTTCCCAGCTGGTGGGGGGCCTGTGGAACGAGTTCTTCAAAGAGAAGGGCACGCGCTTCGTGCATGCTGCTGCCTACCACCACGCTACCAACGGTGGCGCCGAGCGCCTCGGTGGCGTTTACAAAACACTCGCCTACGCGATGTGCCGCGAGCACAAGAGGCCTCTCTCTGACTGGCCCATGTACAATGCGGACATCGTCCTGGCCCTGCGAACGACCGTGCACTCCGCCACCGGCTTCTCGCCCATGGTCTTGCACCGTGGCGTGGATGTGCACCTTCCCTGCGAAGTGCGCTTCGGCGCGGGCGTTCGCTTCTCGAACCCCGACCACACGCATCCAGCCGACTACCTCCTCGCTATGACGAAGGCCGCGGCTAGCACCGATGCTGCCTCGCGCGAGTATCGCCGGTTCTATCGGAGCCGTATGGTAGCTCGCACAGGCAACCCGCCGCATCGCCGTCGCTTCCAGGTGGGCGACAAGGTCTTGTGCTGGATGGGTGACCATGATAAAGGCCTGTACAATTCGTGGGTCGGTCCCTACACGGTTACCGGCGTTAACCCTGGCGGTTACACCTACACGGTGAAAGGATCGGCTAAACCTTATTCGGCCTTGAGTGACACCCGGGTCCGCCCTCTGCGCGAGACCGTGGCTCACATCGACTGCATGCTTCCTTTCCGGCCACGGCTCTCTGAGTCTCAAGCTCGCCCACGCTTGGGTCGGCCACGGAAGCCGGACGTGGATACGGTGGACCCCATCGACCCCTCTTCGGACTCTACGCAACCTGACCAAAACACAAATATTGTCCCTGATGTCGGCGCCGAGGGCCCCGTTGGGGCGGCCGAGGGCGACACCGATGTGATCTTGGTGGAAGAATTGTGAGGGCAGATTTCTTTGCCAGCTTTGCCTCAACCTTGGCTCTCTCAAGGGACGTCGGCCGATCACACTTGTGCTGTCTTGTCGGGCAAAGTGTGGGTTGGTGGCGGTTTGCACCTTGAAGACTTTCGTTCCCTTTTCTGGAGTATGGGCCCCAGAGCTCAGAGGAGTGGTAGAGTGTGAGCTTTGCTTGCGCGCGTGCGGCCCAAGAAAGGCGTACGGCCGGCGGTCCACTCTATCGTGCCCTGCTCTTTCGTTGGGCCTGATGGGTGGCCCGGATACCTCCTCGTGTTTTCTTCCGAGGCGGTGAAACTTCCCATCCGTGCCCCTCTCCTGCGGTGCTCGCCGTACGGAGCGAGTTTTGGGCCAGTCACGGGTTTCAGCCACTATGCTTTTCTGCACTTTCGAGCTTTGCCAGGGGTTGCTTAGGTACATGCATACCTGGTATCGGATCCTACTACCTCTACCCTTATTATCTACCCCGACTTCGTCGACTTGGTGCTGCTGGTTGCTGATGATGACCTATCTACCTCGAGTGGAGCTCCTGCTCCGTCGCCGCCGCGATTTGGGAGACCCGCTGCGCGTGCAGACGAGCTTGGCGCGGTCCGATGCGCGGACGCATCGTATGCAGAGTGAGGAGTTGTCGCATGCCGCGATGCCCTCGGACTAGGTTAGCTGGTAGTCTATGGTTAGCCTCTAGCCTTAGTCTAGCGCTAGTAAGCTTCTAGCTTGTAGCGCTCTCTGTGTTGTGACTTAGCGCCGGGCGCGGCCCCATCTGAGGGGTACGCCGTCCCTGTACGGGTACACTTGTGAATAGACCACTTGTGCTTCCTGCTATCACCACCGCCTGCGCTAGACCGCGCAGGGCGTACCGGGTGGGCTTCTTCCCATCCGACACTGCAGGCGAGCGGTGAAATGCCATGCAAACGTCGCGATTGCGCGCCCAGGCCATGGCCATGGCCAACTTCGGATCCATGAATCATGAAATCGCCTTGCGCAGTTGACCACGGCCGTACGCGTGCACGGTCATGTCGTTTCTGTGCAACCTGGCGCATACGTATACCGCGCAGCAGCTGAACCCGTCAAAGTCGAAGGCCACCTCGAATTTGCCAAATGCAATATTAATATTGATCATGATCATGTGCATGATCATGTGCATGATCATGATCATGATCACGAGCCTTCTATACGTACGGCCGCGGGCCATATCGATCCACGGCCGCGGGCCATATCGATCCAGGCCGATCGTGATCGCACCGTCCGCGGAGGCTGCGCTCGCGAGCGCACTGTCCTCGTCTTCCTTTCGTCAACTTTTCGAGTGCGCATGCATATGCGCGGTCCAATCGCAAGTTCGATGCATATGTATATGCATACGTGCTGCAGCTGCACGTATACTTTTAACTATATAGATCTTTTTGAGGTTATAATTAACGATATAATGCGGCAGGACATGGGAGAGGAGCGCCGGGCGATCTTCGACTCCGCGGTGCCGCGGCTGCGGCACGCCCTTTACGCTCGCGGCCTTTTCTTTGACGCTGTGGGTGAGTATATATATGTACATCGCAGAACTAGAGCGACGCGTCTTGCAATTGATTATAAGCTGATCCTGCATATGCGCACGATCCGACACGCTCTTATATTAATTATATGCGACCGCTCACACGTGTACGCATATGCAGATTTAAGGTGCGGATCATCGGGTCAGATGCCAACTTATATCGAGAACCGGGCTCCGTAACGCCCTCGGGTGGCGCTGTTTGGAGACAAGGTATAAGGGGACAGGGGAAGCAGCTTTGGCCCGGAGTCAGGTGGGCCGCCGATCTTTCCCGGAGTCAGGCATGGGGAGCAGTAATATTGGTGTGAGATCAAGATATGTAACATGTGATAAATTGAACAAACTGATATTGCATAGCTAAATCGCGCGTGCGGCGGGTCCCGCGGCGGCCCGATCGCGAAGCCCTGCGGCCGGCGAGCGAGCGCGATATCGAGCGGCCTGCAGCTGAGGGCAATTCGATCAGAGCTCGTCGGCACTAGACGCAGGGCGTGCCAACGGCTCACCTGGTACAGCGAGCGAGATCTGGCGCTGCGGATACGCCGCCCGAAGCCCTGCGGCCGGCGAGCGAGCGCGACCGAGCGACCTGCGCGCAGCTGCAGTTCGATCAGAGCTCGTCGGCACTAGACGCAGGGCGCGCCGCCGGCTCAAGGCTCACCTGGTACAGCGAGCGAGATCTGGCGCTGCGGATCCGCCGCCCGAAGCCCTGCGGCCGGCGAGCGAGCGCGACCGAGCGACCTGCGCGCAGTTCGATCAGAGCTCGTCGGCACAAGACGCAGGGCGTGCTGCCGGCTTACGGCTCACCTGGTACAGCGAGCGAGATCTGGCGCGGCCCGAAGCCCTTCGGCCGGCGAGCGCGCGCGACCGAGCGACCTGCGCGCAGTTCGATCAGAGCTCGTCGGCACTAGATGGAAGGCGTGCCGCCGGCTCATGGCTCACCTGGTACAGCGAGCGAAATCTGGCGCTGCGGGTCCCGCCGCCCGAAGCCCTGTGGCCGGCGAGCGAGCGCGACCGAGCTGCCTGCGGGCAATTCGATCAGAGCTCGTCGGCACTAGACGGAAGGCGTGCCGCCGCGGGCCGGCTCACAACTCACCTGGAACAGCGAGCGAGATCTGGCGCCGCGGGTCTCGCCGCCCGAAGCCCTGCAGCCGAAAAGCGAAAGCGCTAGCGTGCAAAGAGCGAGCTGAAGCGTTCAGAAGCATCACTTCTGCATCTGCTGCAGCCGCTGAGCTGTTTCGACCGTTTGCAATCGATGGGGGGTACGCTTCGCCCTTTTTGGCCTTTTTTTGGCCGCGCAAACGGGCGAGGGCGATCTCAGCTGCTGCCGCTCGTTAAGGGCTGCCACTCGAGAATTCACTTCGTATTGTGCTCATCGTCATTTTCGGCGCCCAGGCTGCGCTCCGCGACCGCCCGGAAGCGAGTGTATGTCGATATGCAATCCCGAGGTCGCTTAGGACGCGTCTTTCAGCGGCGCTGGTCGGGGCTATGAGGTCCTTAGACTTGAGGCTATCCGGAAACTGGCGCCGTTACGCGGGCGTTGATGTCTCCGTCTCAGGAAGTTGGGTTCCGTTAGAAAAAAAACCGAGAACCCAGCGAAAACTAGAAAAAGTTATCGGATCCGAGACTATTACTATGTATATATAATTATAATTATATATATATGCGTAGGTGGGGCATCACCCGCGAGAAAGCAGAGAGCGGCGAGGTGCGTGCGCTGCGCACATGTTGCGAGCCGCGCCCAGCCGGCGCCGGCGCCAGGCGCGCGGATAGTGATGCTAGCGCTGGTACCGGTGTTAACGTTGGGCGTGGCGCAGGTGCTACTGGTGTGTCTTCAACAGGTGGCACGCTCCAAGTACTTTATCGGGTCCGATGTAGACCTGCTATGTTGTTTATTATTATAGATTAAAATAGCTTTTTGCTTTAATTTTAATCACTGTTCTTGTTGCACAGCTTCTTGAAAGACCGCTATGGGTCCGCTGCGCTCGCCCCCTACGGTCTCCCCCCCGGCCCCAACCGGCCCTCAAGTGTCAGACCCCCCGCTGGCTCCGGCCACCCCTATGGCTTCGGCCCCCCCAATGGCCTCGGCCCCCCCTTTGGCTTCGGCCACCCCATCGGCTTCGGCCACCCCCCTGGCTTCGGCCAACCCCATGGCTTCGGCCACCCCCCTGGCCTCGGCCCCCCCCTCTAACCCGGTCGACCCCTCTCGACCCCTCGCGGCCCGCCTCGTCTCCGCACTCCCAGCTCTCTGCGTCGCCTGTCAGTGCCCACGCTCTCTCCACTCTGCCGTCCCGGCACCTCTCCCTGCCTTGCCCCGCATCCGCTGCCCGCCCCAAGCTGCTGCCTCCGCCCACTCCCTCTCCTTCCTCATATCTTCCTCCTACCACCTTCTTCACCTCGACAAAACGGGACACCGATTAATCGGGGTCCTGGGGCGCAGGTGAGGAGGAGGGAGGAGGCGGAGTGGGGAGGAGGAGGCGTGGCGGAGCGGCGGCAAGGGAGGGCGGCGGACTGCGAGACATTTCACTTCCAGGGCTCATGAGGGATGGAGGAGTTGATCAAGGGGTGGGCGCGTGGGTCTGGTTACGGCTATCACCGAAAACCATGGCTCCCCCACTCAGGCGAACCTCCCATATTGAGCGACCCATGGCCGGCACCTAGCTAGCACCCTCGGCTAGATAGATGACCGGTCGGAAGGGCACGTCACGCAGAACATTGATACATGTGCCGTGGTGTATCAATGCGACGTCCACTTTTGCAAAAAAAAAAAAATGGGTCCGCTGCGCTCCCCGGGCCATTCCCTTTTCGTTCTCCAGTGCCTCGAGTTCTATATCTGCGTGCTGCAGGTGGCACCAGGCGCCCAACGGTCCAAAGGATGAATTGCTGGCGACGTGAGTTTTGTGTACACATGGGCGCGGGGGCACGCCTTCGCAGATCTTGCAGGTCGCAGATCCTTCAAGCGGGCGGAAGGTAGCTTTCCATTTGTACAAAACTACACCGACAGAAGTGCAACAGAGATCGAGATTCTATATGGTGCATTCATTGATGCCAACGTGCGCGATCCCTTTCCCTCCGCATGCATACTGGCCATCCATGTGCCATGGCCAACGAATATATATTGCGCAGGGGGCCCCGCGGATGCGACGGGAAACAAGCCGCTTTTACTTTGGACAGGAAGCGGCGGGGTTTGGCGGTGCTGACGAAGGCCCCCACGCGGTTTCTCGGCTCGCTGCTTTGAAGAAGGCCATATATGATGCGGAGTTGCCGGTCACACTACCAGACTATCGTAACCCGGAAGATCTTGCTAACGCAATCCATGATGATATCATGGCGGTGCTTCGATCCGCCGCGCGCCCTTGTAATTACGCCCGCTCCCCACTCACATCCTCACGAAATGCAGATGGTGGAGAGGGATTATCCAACAGGGGGCGAGCGCAGCTGGCTAGAAGGAGAGAGGATAGCTCACGCGGCCTTTGGAGAAACGTGGCGGCGGTCTTACGTGCCAGCGGAGGGCGCAATGAAGGCCCTAAACACGTACGCAGCGGCAGACGGACCGGAGATTGCACTCGTGAGCGGTCCGAGTGGCTGTGGCAAGAGCGGTATGTCCCTCATTTATGTGCATGTTGATCCTTATGCCTGATGCATTCCTCATGGAACCATGCATATGCTCATGATCAGCGCTTCTCGCAAACTGGGCTGAGTCGTGGAAAGAGCGGTATGCGAGTGACTTTGTCTTTGTGCACTTCGTCGGCGGGTCGGACGAGAGCGCCCGTCTCACCTCTCTGACGCGGTGCGCTCGTGCCACGTTGACTTGCGTCCCATGGCTTCTCAATATTAATCTGAAGCGAGTTACCACGGCAGTCGAATTTACGAGGAGATACGAGGCTCTTTCCCCGAGGTTTCGGCCATATTGATGGAGAAGCCAAAACCGACATGTGTAGGCAACGTGGACCTCGAAGAAGCACTTTCTTTCTGTGCATGGCTCACGGCAATAGAGCGCGCACTGCCGCGGCGGGTGGTGCTCGTTCTCGATGCGTTAGACCAGGTGTGCGCATGCTGCAATATTTTAATGAAGCGCTTCCGCTGTAGGCGCATCGCTCATATTGTGCACAGCTTTTGAACGATGCGGGAGCTCAGCGGTTGCAGTGGCTCCCTTCCGCTTCGCCCTGCCTTCGTGTAGTCGTCTCCTGCGTTCCCGGGAAAGGTGTGTAAAAGCCAATCGTGAAGACGCTGCTTGTTGAGTTTAGCGCATTGCCGCTGCAGGGGAAGCGTACGATGCGGCGCGGCAGCACCAGCACGTTCTGTGCCCGGTAGAGCCACTTCATCTGCAGCACAGGCAGGCTGTTGTGCATGCCGAGTTGCAGTTGGCAGGCAAAGAGTTGCCTAGTGCCTTGTTGGATCGCCTGTGTGGCGCAACGCAAAGTGTTAATCCGCTCTTTCTTCTCACGGCGCGTGCATATTTTATATTTGAAAAAACTTTGCAGGGCGTGTGCAATATTTCCTTATCTTATTTCCTTACTATAGGTGGTGCACGAGCTCAGAGATGCTGCGGTGTTCGACACGCTCGAGGCACGCCTGTCGGAGTGCCTTGCTTGCCCTGATTCTGTATCTCTCTTTGGCATTGTGGTCGGCCCTTTCGAATTTTTTTCTTCATAATGTCTTCTTATCTTCATTCGAATCATGCCTAATTTTATAAAATCAGATGCAGCGCTGGTCACAGCAGTATGGCAAAACCCTCGTGAGGGATACTATGCAAGCGCTGGTGTGCTCGCGGTATGGCCTGGCAGTCTCGGAGTTGCAGCAGGTGCTGGGAGTCGGCGGTCAAGGGGCGGAGGTGACCCCGCTTCGCTGGCTCGAGTTCACGTCTGCGGCAAGCGCACTTCTCGTGGATCGCGGTGCGCTCGTAGACCGTGGGTCATCTGATGGGCTAATTGAAGGAGGGTCAGATGGACTGTGGAGCTTCTTCCACCGTGCCGCAGAAGAGGTACGGCCGCCTACCGAAACACGGCCGCGGCCGCCGTCGCTCATGACTGGCATGCGCAAGCAGGCGGTTGAAGCGACTTTCGAGCTTTCGGATGCGATGGAGCGGCGGCGAGTGCACAAGCGGCTTGGAGAGTTCTTCGCATCGCAGCCACCTTCTCAGCGACGGGCAGACGAAGGACCGTGGCAGCTGGCACGCGCCGGAGAGGGCGATAGGCTTGCGGGGCTCATCGCTGAGTTGGATGTGCTTCGACGATTCAGCCGTGACAGACGCGATGCAACGCGCCATGAGATTGTGAGCTACTGGGTGGAATCAGGGCGAGCCCAAGAGGCCGCCGAGATGTACAAGCGATCGTTCGACCTTGCAGGTGGCAGCATTACAAATGAGGGGGAAACCGTCGACGACCTCGATGAGTGCGGTTTGATTCTCAAGGATCTCGGGCAACACGCCGAAGCCAAACCTATTCTCCAGGTATTTGGTCTTAGCAGGCCTAGGGGCACTTCGCACGCGTGTAAAATATTTCTAACCTTAAGCTTGCACATGGCAGCGCGTGCTGGCAATGCGACAGGAAACACTGGGGCAAGAACACCGGGGCACAGCGGCCTCCCTGACTAACCTTGCGTTCGTGTACCACTCGCAAGGAGACTATGATGAAGCAAAGTCGATGTTCAAGGTGCAGCTGTGGCTGACCTGATCTAATACTTACTAGTATGTGCTGTTGGTATACGTAACTGCTGTCTGCACCACAGCGGGCGCTTGCGATTTCCGAGGCGACGCTTGGACCAACGCACCCGGACACAGCGACGACGCTCAACAATCTTGCGCTCGTTGCTGAAGCGCAAGGCAAGTTCGAGGAGGCAGAGCCATTATACCAGGTGCCGGCAAGAAAACTAAATCGCCCTTACGCATGACTTACGGAGATATATACACGTGGCGCAATGCGCAGCGGGCGCTCGCTATTCGGGAGGCGTCGCTTGGACCAAAGCATCCAGATACAGCGTCATCTCTGAGCAATTTAGCCGCGGTTTACTACGCTCACAGAAAATACGACGATGCAGAGCACTTATACACGGTTCGTTTATGCGTATACGCTTTCAATTGATTGTTGCGAATTCGAAATCGATTGGGGAGCTTGCAGCGGGCGCTTGCAATCACTGAGGCAGCAAGGGGCCCAACACACCCATCCACTGCGAGATTTTTGAGCAATCTCGCCGAGCTTTATCGATCGAAAAGGATATATGACCAGGCTGAACCACTACTGAAGGTGCGAGGCCCAAATCTTTCCTGTTCAGATCTAATCGAAATTACAATGGATTACATTCGCAGCGGGCCCTCGCAATCACAGAGCGCGCGCTTGGACCAATGCACGTGGACATGGCCACCTGTTTGAACAACCTTGCCGGGCTCTACTACTCACAGGGAATCCGAAGATACAGTGAGGCCGAGATGCTGTTCAAGGTACGAGGAGCTTTTAATGGGATCAGGCCTCAAGGTAGGGCAGCATTGATTGATTCGTACGTGTGCACGCACGTACGCGTGGCAGCGAGCGCTCGCGATTCGGGAAGGAGCGCTGAAGACGAATCATCCGGACACGGCGCTTTCTCTCAACAATCTCGCCGAACTGTACACCGCACAGGGGAGGTATAATGAAGCCGAACCTCTGTACAAGGTGCGGAAATGCAGAGTGTCTCATATGCATCTTTGGGAGAGATTCGCTAGTCATATGCATAGAGATTCGCGCCTGATTGCAAGCGGGGCGGTACCAGCGGGCTCTTGCCATTTTAGAGACAGCCTTGGGGCCAATGAGCATGTCTGCTACAAAAGCTATGAGCAACCTCGGGGAAATGTACTGCGTGCAAGGAAGGTTCGATGAAGCGGAGCCACTTCTCAAGGTGCGTGGATTTTCTTCGCGGTTTTACGAGGTTTTTAATTTGGAGCGCGGCTGACCGGGAAATATGACAGCGGGCACTTGCAGTTCGAGAGGCGACAGCGATGCCCTCGAGCTCGCAACCTGAAATAGCGGAGTCTCTTCACTTTCGGGCGGGACTGCACGTCTTGCGAGGCCAATACAGTGAGGCGGAGCCGGTATTCAAGGTAAATATATGAAGCGCCAGAGCCAGATTTCGAGGGGTTTCTTTGCGGGACTAGGGGTAGCTTCGGAATTGCGGAAAAGCGGCATTGATCATGACGAAATTGCGTGCGGTAGCGGGCGCTTGCGATTCGGGAGGCAGCACTGGGACCAAACCATCCGGACACGGCGTCTACCCTGAACAATCTCGCCGAATTGTATCGTGTACAAGGAAGGCACTACGAAGCGGGACCCTTGCACAAGGTACGGGCCGGTATACAATTGCAAGCGATTGTGGTGGCTGACCATGATCGATTGATATTGGGGGCGTCGGCAGCGAGCGCTCGCAATTCGGCAGGAAGTGCTTGGGCTGTCGCATGCTGAGACGGCGAAGTCTCTGGGAAACCTCGCTCTGGCGTACGCATCACAGGGGCGGTACAGTGAGGCGGAGCCGATGTTCAAGGTACGTGAGTCAGATCTAGATGCGAGACAGGGATCTAATAGTTTGAGCTGCGTTTGCATATCAACGTTTACGTTCCGATCTGATGCTCCGCGCAACAGCAAGCGCTTGCAATTACAGAGGAGGCTCTGGGACCGGTACATGTAGATGTAGCAAGAGCTCTAAACAATCTCGCGGATCTCGGCCGTTTGCAAGGAAAATATACTGTGGCGGAGCCTCTATATAAGGTGTGTGCAAGCACCAGCTGATAATTATATATGCGTGGCAGATGCAGCAAATAATTTATCCGCTCACGCGTACATGTGCAGCGAGCGGTCAAAATTGCGGAAGTAGGGTTCGGGCCAACACATCCATCCACAGCGGCGTACCTGAACAATCTCGGGTTGCTGTTCCGATTTCAGCAGAAATACAACGAGGCGGAGCCGATTTTTAAGGTGCGCATGCGCGTCCGTGGTCATGATCAACGTCAGCGAGAACTTTGACCGCGTGGTGTATATGTGCAGCGGGCGCTTGCTATTCGTGAGGCGGGGTTAGGGCCGCAGCACCCAGACACCGGAACCTCCTTGAACAATCTAGCGACAACATATCACTACCAGGGGAAGCTCAACCTGGCAGAGCCTCTATACAAGGTGCACGATCTACATTAACATTGTATTGAAAATATTGTCGAGTTGCATCTGAGAGGTCAACGGTGTCAGCGGGCGCATGTGATCGCAGAGGCCACACGCGGGCTGTCACATCCGTTTACAGCGGCTTCCTTGAACAGCATCGCTCTGTTAGCTCACTCGCAGGGCAAATTCGACGAGGCTGAGCCCCTGCTCAAGGTGCGAAGACTCCACAGCTGCAGCCCGCTAGCAACCCGGCCAGCCTTGAACACGGCTTCAGAGGGCGCTCGCGATCCGAGAGTCGACTTTGGGACCAAATCATCCGGAAACAGCAGGATCCCTGAACGACTTGGGCGCCTTTCTCTTATTGAGGCGCGGGAAGGTGGCCATGGCGGACGCCATATCGATGCTGGAGCGTGCCTTGAACACTCGCAATTCTATCTTAGGTTCCGCTCATCCGGATACGCAATGCACTGCTGAATGGATTGCACGCGCGTATGGAGCCTGTGGTCGTTCTAGAGATGCCGCGCGACTCCGGATCCGCGCTACACAGAGCTGATATGTATCTACCATAGATTGAAATTGCAATTAGCTTTGCTTCCCGTATTCTCCCGTCACGAAAATCATTCTAGATCTGTAGATGTTATGATCTGTAGCTGATCTTTTGTTTACGCTAGAGCTTGCCCGAGGCCATTTTGAGCTCGCACCCAACCTCAAAGATAGAAATGCATGTGTAGGATCTGCAATGAAACTGATCCTCAAGAAATTGGCAACGACGATGAAAACAAGGTAGCATCGCGCGCGTTGACTTAATGGGCGACTGCGGGTGGCACGCGCCGTCCCCAACTGCTAGGCCGCCGCTGAAGCAGTTTGCCAGGCCTATATATATGATAGCGAGGGGCGAGCCGGTGCACGTGCCGCCACAGCGCGTCGCAGTTCCTACTCCTCAAGATCCCGCCACCAGCACGTGAGTCACAGCCTCACGAGAGTGCAGCCTCCGTCAAAGAAGTCGACTCCGTCACAGCAAAAAATTGCTGTAGCCCGACCTTCCAAATTCAAAGATCTAGGAGCGATTGCAATCTGAAAAATTAAAATAATCATCGCACACGGGCAATGGCTACAGCTTGCTGATCGTGAGCTGTAACTAACCTGCCGTGAGTAGTTTTCGAATAGCTGCGCACGGGCAATAAAAAGAGACTTCTACTTAAATATTAAAAAGGGTTCACGTGCATGCGTTCATGTACGCGCTGGATAGTCGCATGCGTTCGCACCGTGCTGAAATCGCTCTCTAACTCGAAGATCTAGATCTACAAGCTGTTCTATACTAACTACTTCGATTCGAATTCGGCCTACTTCTTGGGGGTGTGCCAGGAGGTGGGAAGGAGGTCGCGGATGGAGAGCTGGGCGGAGGCGAGGAGGCCCCCCGGGATCATGCGGAGCAGCTGGGCGGCCCGCGAGCTCTCCTCCCGCAGCCGCCGCAGCATCGGCCCGAACACCAGCGCGTACTGCCGCGCGATAAATAGAACCGTCAGGTCAGCTTGGAACGGCAGCCGGTAGAAAGACAGCGTCCGAGAATGCGGAGGGTTCTCGAGTCGCTAGAAATATTAATATTGGTTAAACGACTCGTTTCGGAGGGTTCTCTCACACAACGGTTAAAAACGGTGACTTCAGAGCCGTTATAATAGAACGACGGCGTCCGAGAACTGGCGAGGGGCGTCGGCGAGGAGGGCGCACGATGAGGGCGATGGCGAGGGCGTCGGCGACGAGGACGGCGGCGAGGACGGAGCGGAGCCACGCCACGCTCGACTGCGGTCGAGAAGCAAAGCACGGGCGCCCCGCGCCCCAGTCAAACCTCCTACAAGCAATGGCAACTCGCTCGAGCTCTAATCTAAAAATTACTTGCGACTCTTGCATGCGGTCGTCAACTTTTCTTAAGATAACAGAGGATGACGCACGTCGACGTGGGCGATGATCGTGTCGGTGACGCGGTCGAAGGCGCCCAGGAGCGACGGCAGCTCCGCGCGCACCTGCGGGGAGCGGGTGGCTTAATATTGAGATCGGCTTCCAGAATCAAATAAATAGAAAGCGAGTGACAGCGGATATGTAATTCGAAGATAAGAAGAAGCGGGCTACGCGGCTATCCGAAATATAGATCGGCTTCCGTTCCATTAATATTCGGGGGCGCACGGTCAGGAGGAAAGGGTCCCCGAAGGAGGCGCCGTCCTCCCAGCCCTCGAGCCGCCCCCCGGCCTGATTCGAACCCGGGACGGCTCCGGCGCCGGGGGCGACGAGGGCGCCGGCGGCGTCCAGGAGGCCGTTGGCCTTCAGCACGCTCAGCGCCGCCTCCAAGTCTGCGCGCCGCGCACGTCGAATTAAATGAAGCGAAATCGCATGTGCTCGATATGGTTAGAATAAAACTCGAATCCTCGATTACTATAACAGCTGCTCAGCCTTAAGCCTTGACCCTAATCCTTGAAGATAAGCAGCCTCAAGCCTGGGCCGGGGCGCACATGAGAAAGTCTTCACGCTGAGGCCCCTGGAAGCGGCGAGGTTGGAGCCCGAGGGGGCCGCGGCGCCGACGACGCCGTAGAGCAGGTCTGCCAGTGAGAAATGCGAAGCTTTAGTACTGACAGGCACTGAAGAGCGCGCGTAGAGCGTTCATTTGAATATTTAATTTATTGAACTTCGAGCGCTGGTGCTGGCGCACCATCGAAGCCGGCCGCGCGCTGCGTGCTGCCGTCCGACCCGAACTTGAACTGGGCGACGAAAAGGTACGTACAGGTGATCATGAGGGGGACAGGAGCACCGAATTCGAACTCTCGATTTCTGAATTTCGAACCTGCTCGAAGAGGCCGCGGACGGTTCGGATGTCGGCGTAGAGGCGCTCGGCGAGGGCCGCCCTCCCCAGGCCCAGCGCGCCGTCTCCCACGTCTGCGAAAACGAGGGCGCGAAATCGGAGCTTCAGCGGTAGGCGTTCTGCGCGGAAGGGGGCGCCCAACGGATCTAGATCATGATCATCGATATCGGTGGTATATATATTTAGAGTGCAAGTGAATGGTATCGAATTTCGATCTTCTAGATTTAGATGCAAGCCGGGGAAAGGGGGCGCGAAACTCGCGCGCGAGGAATAAATGAAGGGTGCGCACAGAGGTCGCGGGAGAGGGCGTGGAGGTCGGCGAGGGCGTGCGCGACGCGCCCGACGGCCGCGAGCTCGTCCACCGCGCCCCGCGTCTGCCCCGCCAGGAAGAAGCACACTGAGGGAGGAGGACGGACGGAACGGACGACGCTCAGCAGAAGGAGGACAGGTGATTGATGCATATGCAAGCGAAATGATGACCCAAGAAAGTGGCGACGGCGATGAGGGAGATGGCGAAGAGGCAGGCCCACACGCGGAAGCGCACGGTCCGCACGACGGCGAGCGCCCGCCGCGAGACCGCCGAAAAGTTGGTCCAGCCCCTCGCATCCTCGCGATCGCCCGCTGCGAAAATTGAAAGCGTTAGAAGAATCGGCGGCGGTAGGTGCAGTGTTTACGCGAAATTCGGATACCGGCCGAGCCGTCCCCTGGGCCTGCAGCGCTACTAGCTGGCCCCGACGTCGGCTGCTGCGACCCGGCCGCAGTCGCACCGGCGCCGCCTGCGACGTTGGCGGTTGGGAGGGGCGCCACTCGAATGCTCGCCGCCCTCCTGAGGAGCCCCTGCACCGCCGAGCGAACGCTCGGGTTCGCCGCTGCCGGCGCGGGTGCCGGGTCCGCCTCAGCGTGGGGACCGCGGCTGGCCAGCACAATCGCGTCCCCGGCTCCCGAACCGGATCCCCCTTCGTTCTCCTTCAGCTTGTAGGCGTCTCCAGGCCTGATTGGAATGTGAGGTTTGACTTCAAACGCCTACGCAAGCATCGCGTATTCAAACTCTCATGCCTCGAGGGCGGTCGGGGGGCGATGCGACCCTTAGAGCCGTCCGACGCTGATCCCGAGCCCGAGCCCGGGCCCGGGCCCGAAGTCTCCGCTTGCTCGCGGGACTCCCGCTCGATGATGCGGCGGAGCGCGGGGGGGAAGAGGTTCGATCGCGACGCGCTGGCAATGGGCGGGCGCCCCGCGGGGCCCGCCGCGGTCCCGTTCCCGGCCCCGGCCCCGGAGTTTGGACCGCCGCGTAGAACCATATAAGTCGACGTCTTGAAGCTAGCGCCGGATAGCCGCGGCCCTACAGATCCGCGCGGCTCCTCGCGATCAGAGCTGGTGGCCGCCACGGCCGTTGGTTGCGGATCCGGAGCCGAAGCGGGCGTTGCTGTCGCCGCGGCCGGTGCGTCCTGGACTTGCGGGGCCGGATGTGTCTCCTCCAGATCGACCATCGCCATCGCCAGTGTCGGGGGTTGCTTTAGCGCGAGAGTGGCCACCGAGTCGGGTTCCTGTGCACATGTACAAGAATAACGCGATTTTCACAGTTAATATATCGAAAAGCTTAGCAGATTATTTCTAGATCGAGAGCTTAGCAGACGCCGAGTTCGGGCACAAACCTTGCCGGGCGCAGAGTCGTCCGCGGCCACGTCCCTTCCCTTCGTCTCGAGCACGACGGGCAGGAGCCAGCGAGAGGTTCCGGTGGCCGACGCCTCCGTGGGTGACGTGAGCTCCGATCCGGCCAGGACAGTCGAAGTCCCCTTAGGTTCGGCTTGCGTGTCGCGGCGGACATCGATTATGGCGGACGCCGCGGGTGCTGCGGCGTCGACGTCGACGGCGGCAGGAAAGGCGTCGGCTTTCAATCCGCTCTCCAAGTCCCTTTGCACGCTGGGCGAGGTGATCAAGGCCATGGAGGGGATCAGCGCCACGGGCTGCATGCGCAGCTGCGCCTCTCCGTCCCCGGGTCCGGTTCCGGACCCCTTCCGCTCTGGGTCCCGATCGCGCGGGTCCGAGCTCAGGCTGGATCCGGATCCGTTCGGCGCGAAGTCGTCGTCGTCCATTAGGGAGACCGCGACGGGCCCGCTCAGGCGCGGCGCGTCTTCGCCCAGGGAGAAGACGTCGACGGTGAAGGGGTCCAGCCTGAAGGGCGCGACCGCGGTCACTGCAACCGGCTGCGGCTGCGGCTGTGCGCTGGAGCTGGAGCCGGCTGCGCCCGCGGCCGAGACCGCAGCCGGTGCGAAGTTCATCGGCCCGGGCTCGGGATCCGTCCCATCCGCGGCTTTGCCTTGTTGCGTCTCCTTCTCTTTCTCCTGCCGCTGGGCCATCGCAAAGCTCTTCATGCGGTCCAGCGTGAGCCTAAGGCCGGCGCCCGTCCCGTCGTCGCCGCTCGCGATCCCGCCGTCGCGGGCGCCTAAAGGCGCGTCGACGTCGCGCTTGGGCTGGTCCTGGCCGTGCCCGTGTGCCCCCGCGTCCAACGAGCCGCTGGGCGCGGGGATCAACCGAGCCTCTTCCACCTTGCGCTTGGCGATCGCCAGGCTGACAATGTTGGCGAATCCAAGGCCTGCGCCACGGCCAGCGCCCGCGGCTGACCGGTCCACAGAGCGCCTCCTGCCCACGCGCTCGCCGTCGCCGTCCTCTACGGAGCCGGCAACGGAGCGGGCCGCGGATCGCCTCCGGCCGCGGCCCGCCCGCGCCGCGTACGTATACGCGTCGTGCTCGCGGGAGGAGAGCCCCTCCATCTCGAACGAGCGCTGCGAGTCGAGTCCGCGATGCGTGCGGTCCCCGCGCTCCTCCTCCGTGTCCGAGGTGATTATCTTCACCTGCGATCGCGACATCTTATACGTGAGCTCAGGAGATTCGAGCGGGCTATGAAGCTTATAATTAAGCATGCGATGTTGCCAATGGTAAAACTATGAGCGCTGCGCACCGCCTCGTAGTGCTTGACGACGGACTTGATGAGAGTTTTCGGGATCTTGACCTGCCACGGCACGCGTTGGACTAGCTATAGGGCGGGATCGCCTCGCCTCGCGATCGTAAAAGCCGTACGCGTGAGCGGGTGAACGCACCACGACGTCCGCCAGGTTGATCTTGTCGCGGCTCACGTTGGTCAGGCCCACTGACTGTCGGGCAGAGCTCAACGACCATGCGGACGGGGAAACAATGAAGACTTAGACGGTCGCACCACGAAGACGCCGGAGAAAATGGCGACGGCGACGTACGCGGCCGTCAGCGCCGCGTAGCGGACGTAGAGCGCGTTCAAGTCGAGCGCGAAGGCCTCCTCGTACACGCCGCCGAGTCTCTGCATGGCAGAGGCGAGCGAGCCCAGGCCGGCGTCGCAGACGTAGCGGAAGGCGGGGTCGACGGGGACGGCTTTGGCGGGCGCGGACGCGACGGCGCCCACGCGGTCCACGAAGACGAGGACGCCGTCCCTGTGCGTGAGGGGCCGTTAGGATTCCACGCGAAATTAAAGACGCGTAGAGGGACCCGAATCGAAACACGGACAGGGTGGACATCGACGTCATTGCGACCGTGGCGCCATCCGACCGCGACGCGTTCGACGTCGACGTCGACGCCGCCGCCGCCGCTGCCGTCGAAGCCGGCAGCGGCGCAATGTATAGCGGCGCGTCAAAGCGGATGGAGGACCACGACGCCGCGGCCCTGTCGCCCGCATAGTAAAGCTCGCGAGACCGCACGAGGATCGCCCGCGCCCGCTCCTGGGCCGCCGCAGACGCCGCGGCGAGTCCATCCACCGACGCCGCCCGCGCGGCCAGGGAGACGGAGCGGACAGAGTCGACGGTTCGGGCGATCGACGTGCGCTGCGCAAGCAGTCGACGTCGACCGGGATCCAGAAATGAAGCTCGAGCTCGAGAGATGTTTAAACACATGCGCACGATGAAAGAGACGGACACGAAACGGTCCATGGCGCCATGCTGATCCTGCAGCCGGTCGATGCTCGTCTGCAAATGCAAAGCCGATCAAATAAACCATATGCATCGCGATCGACGGGTGCAGAATAATGTGCGAAATCCCAAGCGGACCGAGCAGAGGGCGACGAGGAGGATGAGGAGAAGCCAGCAGCCGACGACGATGCCGCGCTGGAGCATGCGCACGGCGCGCGCGCCTTTCATCGCCGCCGCCTCGAGCAGCGCTGCAGCGGGGTCGCTCCGGTCCCGCTGCTTCTTGAAGCTCTTGGAGAGGACCGAGCCCGTGTCGCGGTCGTCCTGCCCCGCGTCGTTGTCGTTGGTCGCCGAGCCACCCCCCGCCGAGCCGGCGCCCTGCGGCCCCGCCAGCGCCAGAGCCATCTACGCGTACGAGCCTCGCGTCGATAAAAAGGGGGCGCAGGTGCGCGCGGCTGCACGAATCCGGATACCGCCTCGGCGTCCTCGATCTCGTCGGCTCGGGCGTGGTAGATCGCCGCGTCGGCGTGCTGGTTGCAGACTGCGCGCGCGGTTCGACCATCGATTAATAAAATACGTTTCGCGCACGAAGCTTTCGGAAAAAAAAACCAACCTTCAGCCTTAAAATAGGCGTACGCACGGCTGCACGCGCAAAAGCGTTGCTCGATAAACACCGATGCGCGAAAGTGAAACGATATCATTGAGAATTCGAAGGCGCACCAGAGCGCTGGGGAGCGCGGGAACTTCGAGATGAGGCGCTGGTAGGCGCCTTCCGTCCGCAGCTTCGACTTCTCGATCGTCGCGAGCCGCTGCTCGAGCCCGCTGATGGCGACGAGCGACGCGAGCCCGGCGCCGTTCGGTTCGTTCATGGCGCCGCGCCTCCCGCCGTTGCCGTTGCGCCTGGGCCCAGCCTGCAAGCGGCCGCCCAGGGCGCCCGGGCGCCGCTCGGTCCTCGCGCCCTCCCAGGTCAGCGAGTTGGAGAGCCGCTGCATGTTCCGCCAGAAGCTGCGAATCTCCTGCAGCGCCATGTTCTGGTGCTTCGTCGCGTCCTCCAGCGTCTGCTGGAACTGCGAATGCGCAAACACGCGCAGTTCGCAACCAGCTCAGCGTTTGAATCATTCGACTTTGCTGGCTCCGCGCACCTCGAGGAAGGCGACGACGCTGAGGCCGGCGTCCTCCCCCAGCGACTTGGACTGGTCCATCTGCACGATGGCGCGGCGCTTGGCCTGCAGGAGGAACCCTACGTCCAGGCCGACCCGCGGCAGCCGCTCCGCCATCCTACGCGAGCGTTAGAAATGACATTAAAAATGAAATATGAGCCAACGTCAACGTTTATTTAAAGAGAGAAGCGGCGCCGGCCATTTCTGACCTGAGGCGGTGCGTGGCGAGCTGCTGCTCCTTCTTGAAGGTGGAGAGGAAAACGGCGTAGTGGAGCGCGACGTAGGCGCTCGTCTTGAAGCGCGCGAGGCCCGCCTCGAAGATCGCCTCCGCCGCCTCGATGCCCTCCTCCCGGATCGACGGGTCTGCAAATTCGAATCGAGCCGCGTCAACGTTCCATCTCGTTTCTAAACGTTCCTTAAGAGTTAAGATAATCGCGTCTTCGGTTCCCTTTATTATATTAATATTGAATCGCGCTGATGTTCATTTAGAGTCAAGAGCCGGTACGTAAGCGGCTCGCCTGTCAGTGCAACGCGCGCCCAGATCTCCACTTGCGCCTCCATAAGGAATCCCTTCGAGCGCGCGAAAATTCTGCGCGGAAACAAGTGCGTGAAATTCATTCTCGGAAGTGGCCAAAGCCAAGTGTGCACAGGGACGATTGATATTAAGGCTCATCGCGGCTCACCCGCCGCCGGAGTGTCGGTCGCGGCGCTGATCAGTGATGGAGTGTATGGGGTTCCTTCGCCTTTTGAAGCTGACCCCCGCGTTCGCGCTCTCTCCACCCTCGACGTCCCCGTCCTCGAAATGGTCGTCCGTCATCCCTTGGAAACCGTTCCGTATGCTCTTCACGATCCTGCGCGCGCACGCGCGTTTGAAAAGTGTCAAATTCGAAACCATGTAGGTGGGTGCGCGCGGGACGTGATGTATACGTAAGCGCACGCAAGACGGATGTGTCGCAGACGCATGTAGATTGCGAGCGCCGCGCACGAGCCGATGACGGGCTGCGAACAGGAAAGCGGCCGGAGGTTAGCTTTGCGCACCCACTGGCGGACCAAGCTCGAATATTAATGGTATTCGCGGAAACTCGCCATCAAACCGATGAATGAGACTGATATAATTATGCGATTGGCTTCGTCCGTGCCCGAAAGAACCAGGGATCCGATCGCGAACGTGCCGGCGGCCGCGAAGCAGCCCGCCCGGAGCATGTTCATCGGTCGATGGTAGTGTGGTTGCAGGACCACACTGCACAAAGACGTCAACGTCGAAACGATTTCATTGAGCGGTAGCGCGTAATTGAAAAGCGCACAAGAGAGACGACATCAGGAAGCAGGCGGAGGAGACGAGGAGGAGGAAGAGGAAGGACTGCCTCTCGCGGAGGGGCGGCCCGACGAAGACGAGGACCGACTGCACGGCCACGTACGCGAGGTGTACCCGGCCGTGCGTCCGCGCCGTCACGTCTGCCGAGAGTGGCTGCACGCACGAGAAGTGACGTCGGATTCGGATTCGACCGGGATTGAAATATTTGATTCTAAACGCGGCGCTTAGCGTAGCATGAATCTTTCGCAATTCTTATTACCGACATATCGTGGAAGACAGCTGCGCGAAAACAGTGCGCGAGCATGGATCACAATCACGCAAGCTAAGAACCGCTCAACTCCAGTCTGATAATTCGCACCTGCCATCACCCCGGCGAACGGGAGGTACATGACTAACGCAGCGGACGAAGCCGCAAGCGCGGCGACCCTGCGCGACGCGATTGCGGTTACGAGACGTGCGTGCGCGTGCCGAAATTCGAAGGGCAGGTACTGCTGCGAGGAGGAGCAGAGGGAACTCGCGCCATCCCCGGCAGATTGCGATTGCAGTTGGCAGAAATAGGGTGTGGTGACGAGCCGGAGGACCGGAATCTGCACATTTTGAGTGAATTTCGCCAAGACATCAACGCTGGAGACCATCAATTTCGCCAACGACGCACGTAAAACGCGGAGACCAGAAGGGGAACGAGGGCTCTGTTTTCGAGAAACGCAGATTATACATAATTATGCATGGTCACTGAAAATTCAGATACAGTGCAATCTCGGTCATGATCATGATCAGCTCTCGCACCTCAGAATCCGAATCGGGAATATGCGGAACGAATGCAGGTGATACATGTACGCGGCGTGGGCCTGATCGCACGCGAGGCATCACGGTCAGCGTTAACGTCACGACTCGGGAGTTATAATTACGTTCAGCGGCTAGATTATGTATGCATATGGCTATAGGACAGGCCACATAAATTGCAACGCAACCGAAGGCGCACCGTCAACGCGAATGTTAGGCCCAGGACGGCGATCACGGCCCAGTACAGAAAGACGAAGGCGAAATTCGCGCGCTGAAATTGGACGTAGAAGTCGAGACCCACTTGGAGCCTTGGGAGACGAGATTATAATTAGATTAGACCCGCGGCCGGGCACGGGGCCTAGGCCTTCCGCACCAGGAGACCGACGGTGAATGCCATTCTGGGGTCATCGCGAGGCCGACCAACTGGCACGCGTCGAGGACCACGGCTACCGTGGGCCAGACGACGGAGAACAGCACGTCATCTGAACGGCGCGTGCCGGGCGATAACGACGGCGACGGTCGTCAGAGCACTGGCATTTGCGATCGGTTTAATTTAGAAACACGCACAGTTCTTTCCGGTTTTGTCAGTCAAGTAGAATAGAGCGCCGTTGATGAGCTGCCGAAGCTTCTCCAGTCTCCCCGAGCTCGAGAGGGCGCTGCCGCCAACGAGCCCGGCGATATTCAAGGCCGGCGGCCGCGCTTGCGCGTGCGCATCTCCGCCTCCGCTCATGGTTCTGTCCGCGAGACGCTCCATGTCCACTCGAGCTCGGAGTAATATTCGCGCTCGGATTCGCGCGGCTTTGCAGTTGCAGCTCTAGACCTGGCACGTTGGCTAATATAACTGTATATGAATAGCTATACCTCTCTAGATCTGGCCATGGGGCCCTCAATTGCGAGTCAAGCCTTCAGCTCAGCGCGCGGCTCAAACTACTAGTGCAGCTGCAGATGTAGATCGCGAAATGTTTAGAGCTGGCAGCTTCATCCATATGCACTGCCGTAGTTCGCTGCGCCGCAGCGTTCCAGCATGCGCAGCCCCGCCGGTGGAGGTTATAATTAGGGCTGCAGCTACAGAGGCGGCTGGCACATGTACAGCTTGAAAGCTCGAGGCCGCGTGCCGCGCGCGGAAAGCGCCGGGGTCCTTGGCGGCGGCTGCAGCGGCAGGCTGACAGTGCACGTGCCGAAACTACGCGCGCGCCGGCGCAGTGTCGCAATGTGTCGTATATGACAGCATAAATCTGGATCTTTCAGGCTGTGTCGATGCTACGCATGCACCGCGCGCGGCACCGCACTTGGCGATGGGCCAGCTGCAGCTTCTGATCCTGGCCCGGCCGCGGGGGGTCGGAGCGAGGCTCCGATGTTGACCCCTCCGAGCGGATGGCTGTTAACGTTGCGCGACGTCGACGATGGCTGTTGCTGCGCCTCCCTCGAATCTCGCCGCCGCGGCGTCCGACGGTCTTCTTCTGCTCGCCTAGCTAGCTATAGGCTCGCGGCCTAGGTGGTGACAGGCCCGGGCTACCAGTAGGTCTACCGGTAGATCTGCTCCGGAGCTCCGGACCTCGGTCCGGCGCCGCTTGCGCGAGAGGCTGCAACTTGCGTCCAACTTGGCAAGTTGCCAAGTTGCTGCAAGTTGAGCGGCGCTAGGCTCCGCCGCTCCGCTAGCTAGAGTCCAGTCGGCTTTTGGGGTACAGGGAAGAGAAAATTTGGAGGAGCCAATCGATCGCGCACGTCGACGTTGCATATGCATATATAAGTATTTCAGAAAAAACAGGTTCATCTCTTCCCCCGCAGATTCATCTCCTCCCCCCGGCGAACGATCCGATGATCCTTCCGGCTCTAGATGTTCGCCTATAGCTACCAGTAGTGGGCTGCAGTTGCTGAGCGGGCGGGCTCCGAGGCCCTGAGGCTCAGCGCCTGATCGGCGCATGCGCAGCGCTGGCGCTGGGCCGCTGCCAGGCTGGCCCGGCGCCCGGCCGCTGCAGCTGCCCGGGAGCCTGCAGCTGCCTGCAGCCTAGCTAGCATCAAGCGATCGCAATCGCGAGCAGCTTCGAATTCGGCTCCAGCCTGGCAGCAAGCGGATCTTCGAATTCTACGTCAACAGCCGCGGCGGCGCAACTCACACAGACCTACTATAGCTAGTGGCATAGTGCTTGTATATATCCTGACGGAGTTTCGCTGTTCAACTTCACTGGCCATGGCGGGCCAAGCTTAAGGGAGTCGGCCTTGCAATTGGGGGCGGCAAGAAGCAAGACTACTACTAGGCTAGAGATACGTATACTGCCTGTTCGAAAGCGCCATAGCGCTTGACACTACAGCGCTACACGTGGGCAATAATTGGTGGGACTATATATAGCTAGGCGGCGGCTAGCGCTAGGCCTCGAGCTTCGAATGGCGCTGCGGCGGTACCGGACCAGTGCACGTGCACGTGTCGACGTCGATCCCGGTGATGTCAGCTGGCTCCATTTTCCGGGAGGGGGCGCCGAGCCTCGGAGGGGCTGCCGCCCCCGCCGGGCGACTGGGCGCAGGAGACGAGGAGGAGGGACTCGGAGTCGGGGTCGCGGGGCTCGAAGGCGAAGCCCGGCCCCGCCCCCGCCGCCACCGCCGCCGTCACCTGCGCCCGGCGTGGGCGGCGGGGCGGGGGCAGGGCGGGCGGGCCGGGGCGGGCGAGGGGGCAGAGCGCACGTGGACGCGGGCGGGGAGGCCCGTGCGTTCCATCTCGCCGGCGTCGTCCGCCGCGGGGCCGACCAGCTCCCACGTCCACCGCTTCGCCCCAACGACGGCCCCCGCCGCCCGCCCCAGCCCCACCCCAATCCGCGCCGCGATCTGCCCCCCGTCAGCTGCACCCGGCCGGCCATGGCCGGCAGGCGGGCGGGCCCTCGCACCGGCTCCTCCACGAGGCGGCCGCCGCCCTCTCCGAAGTCCGCCGCGCGCCCCCGCCCGTCCCCGCCGGGGCCGACGCGCAGCGAGCCGCCCGTGGGCGCGGAGCGGCGCGCGAGGACGCGGGTGCGCTCGTAGAGGGCCCGCATCTCGTCGGCGGCGCGCAGCAGGGCGCCCACCTCCCGCGGGCCCGCGGGGCCCTCCAGCCCCACCGCCCCCACCCACGAGTCTGCGCGCCGCCGCCGCCTCAGCAACGCGGGGGCCAGGGCGTGCGGCAAGGGGAGGGGCGGGGCGGACCGCCGGCGGTGCGGAGGGTCTGGACGCCGTGGCGCTCGGCGATCTCGTCGCAGGCGGCAAAGAGCGCGTCTGGCGGGGCGCACGTGAGACAAGCGGGGCGGGGCGGGGCGGGACGGGGCGGGGGGCACTGAGGGCGTCGACGAGGCGATGCGGGTCGGTGCGGGCGCTGAGCGCCGAGAAGCCGACGATGTCGCTCTGCAGCACCGCCACGCTCTCGAACTCCATCGTCTCGAGCTCGCTGCCGCCGGCCCCCATGGCCAGTGAGACAAAGCGTTCGGCGACGGCGGCGGGGGCGGGGGCGGCGGGCGCACGCGGAGGCGAGGGGGTTGTCGGGGCCCGGGGCGAGGGGCCAGGGGGCGGGGAGGCGGCGGAGGACGGCGCGGGGGAGGCAGAGGTCAAGCAGCGCCCGCGTGTCCGCCTCCGCCTCCGCCGCCACCCGCGCCTCCCGCCCCGCCCGGCCCCGCAGCTCGAAGCCCCTGCGCGCCAGCTGTAAGCTAGCAAGAAAGAACAATAGAAGCCGTGGTAAAGAGCTTTCAAAGAGCCAGATCTAGATCTAGATCTAGAGCTTAGCAAGAGAGAGCAACAGAAGCCGCGTCGCGCCTGTAAGAAGCGCATTGCCAATAATAAGAAGCGCGCTTATACTTGGCATTCGATTCAAAGAGCTGGAGCGTAATGAGAAAGAACAATAGAATTGAAGTCGCGCCTGGGTCTGCCAGAAGGGGAGGAGCCCGACAGAGGCGGCAAAGACGAGGGCGAACGTCGCGTCGGCGTCCGCCATCTGGCCAATTAAATCAAAGTGAATCAGAAGGGAAGAGATAGAAAGATCAAAGGCAAAGAAGAGGTAGCTTGAGTTCGTTTCTATAATTAGTTCGTTGTTATAATAAGTAGTTATAATTAGTTTACCGTTCGCGCCGCCGCTGAGAGGCCTAGGGCCGCCACCTCCAAGCCGACGAAGCCGAAGGCGTGGTCGAGGTACGAGAGGACGGGGCCGGCGGCAACCGCCGCCACCTGCGCGTGCACCGCCGCCGCCGCGACCCTGCGCGCACACGCAAAGGCTCGGCTCGGCTCACGTCGCGACCGGGTGAGTCTGTATTTGCTCGCTCGGAGCTCGCGCGCACCAGCGGAGGCGGCGGCGGAGGGGGCCGGGGGAGCGCGAGAGGAGGCGCGAGGCGGCGAATCCGGCGGCGAGGACGGCGACGGAGGCCCCGCGGAGGGCGTAGCGCCCGCGGAGCTCGGCCGAGGACCCCAGGTCGTTCGCCAGGTACTTTAGGAACTGGATTACAGTCAAGCGAGTGTGATTCTGGGCTCCAAAAACATAGGCGAAGCAAAGGTTGCATTAAAGGAAGCCTGCAGCTGCATCTAGATCTAGAGGGCGAATTCGAATTGGGAACCGCGCCATAGTTCAAGTACATAAACATGCTATAAATTAATACCATCTAAAGAAGGCGTACTAGTACTTATAATTGAATGGCAATGTATATCAATCCGCGCGCACGGGCATTAATATTAGGCCCTGAGGGCCGCGTTGAGGGCCGCGCAGCTGCAGAGCCTCGGAGGAGGAGCAGCCGGACGCCGCTCGTCCGGCTCCGCCGCGTCGCCGCGATGTACGCCGCCTCGTCCTTTAAATTTTGCTTGTCATCCTCGAATGAATTTCGCGGGATATCGATATCGATCGATTTCGCACCTCGCGGTTTTCGAAGGCGAGTCGCCACCAGGGGCGGGCCCGGGACCGCGGGGACGGGCCACTGCCGTCGACGTCGCCATCCAATCCCTTCCCGCCGCCCCTCTCCAAATCTCTCGCGGAGGCGCCGCCATCTACTTGCAGCGCCTCGACCTGCACGCGAAAAATGCGTCGGGCGACGAAGGCGAAGTCGGATTGAATATTTTCGCGGCCAGATCTCGCTCACGCGAAGGAGGCGCGAAAATTTGCCCCGTAGCGAGTGGCGTCGAGGGGCTGGCGATCTTGAGCCCGCCGCGGGGCCGTCTGAGCCGGGATCTACGCCCGCGCCGCCTCCGCCCCACGGCTGTGCATGCCTGCTTGATCGCGATCGCGAACGGGACCGAGCTGACCGCGAGGAGCGGTGCGAGCGGGCCGATCGCGAGGCGGCGCCGGCCCCGGCCGTCCTGATCGAGCGGACGGAAAGTCGTCCGCGCCCGTCCCCTTCGACAGAGGACCGCACGACCGAGCTGCGCCCGCTCGTCAGACGTTTCCAAGCCGTCGGAGCGCGGAAAGGGCCGGGCGGCGCGCGCGCGCCTGCGGCGTGCAAGGTCCGCGAATTCCGAAGGGGCCCACTCGTCCGGACCCTCCAGATCTATAGCTAGATCCGGATCTGCGGCGGCGGACCGCGCAGAAGGCCTGGGACGGGTCGCGGCTGCCGCGGACTCGGGATCCCCGGGCTCGCGATCGAGATCGCGATCGCGATCGGGGCCGCGCGATCGCGAAGAGCGGCGGAGGGCGCCGGCGCCAGACGCGCCCCAGGATCCCGACCCCCGGCACGAGGGCTCGGCTCCGGATCCGCCCGCATCGAGCTCGGATCCGGCGGGGATCTCGGGCGCGATGCGGCGGCTGCTCCTCGGTCGCCGCGCGCCGCTCCGGTCGCCCTTGACGCTGGCGCCGGAGGCGAACGGCAGCTTCGAGAGGAGGGACGCGGAGGGGAGGTACGCCGGGCCGAGGCGCAGCGATCGCGACGCCGCGCCGCGCACGCTCACGCTCCCCGCGACGGACCCCTCCACGCTCTCGCGGGCGGCGAGATCGAGGCTCGCGGGGGGTACGAGGGCGCCGAAGCCCGTGGGGTACGGGGTGGGGTCGGAGGCTCGCCGGAGCGAGGAGGAGAGGTACGCCGGGCCGTTCCCGACTGGCGCCCGTTTCACGTGCGTGTGGTGCAGCCGCACTAGTACTCGCGCGTCACGCAGTCTGACCCCAAGAGGAGCGAGCGAAGCTAACGCCGGCGCAGCCGCGAGGACCTCGAGAGCACGTGCAACGCGTCGAACCAGGTGCGACCGCCGAGCGGCCTCCGCCTCTGAATATATGCATCTCCTACCGTCGGACTCTCCGAGTCTCCGAGGGACCGAGACTCGGACCGAGGCTCGAGGGCCATGGAGTACAGACTGTACAGTAGATGCTGTGGCCGGTAATTCACCAAAAACAATAGTAGATGTGCTCTTCGCGCTTATAGTAATGTCAGCAGTCTAATATGAATGATCATGAATCGAAGGCGGACCGGCTACGTATACTCGTGGTCGTACCCGTCGCCGGCTTGCCGTGCCTGCGTCTCCTTCTACTTCCCTCCGGCGGTTTGCCGGGCCGGACCCTCCGGCCTTTGTTCTTGATACCGGACCGCCGCCTTTGCCTTCGTCTTCTGCTTCGCTGGTCGTATCCCGCCGGCGCCGGCGTACTTCGTCTTATAGTTTAGTTCGGTCTAGTTCGGATTCTGATCGTAGTGTTGATGCTAGAGTTAGTTTCAATACTAGCTATAGTTCTCGTGCTCGACCTGTTGTTCGCCGTCGTTTGCAATTCGACTGCCCGCCTCGACCCCGGCCGCTTTAGTGATTCCTTTGACTGTCCTTTTGCCTGCTCTTGATCCGCCTGCTCCGCCTCCTGTGTCCTCCTCGACCTCGTGCCGTAGCTCTGCCCTTTCGCGTCGTCCTGCTTCGCCTCCGCCTCCGCGTCGTCTTGTTGTTCCTCTTACTTGTCTGCTTCCTGTTATTTATCTTTCTCAAATTTGTCCTCCGCTTCTTAGTGATGTAATTCCTTCCGATATTGATGGTATCTCTAGCTCTGGCTCTTCTTCGTGTCAGTCATCCTCTGTCCCTAGATCTGCTCGATTTCTCGTCTCTTCTCGATCTGTCTCGAGCTCTGTGTCTTTTCTTTTTTATTGTCAATTTTGGCTCTTTGTCTTATCTTTCTTCGTGCTCTTGTCTTAGTTATTTTGCTTTTTTGTCTTTATGCCCCCTGGGCAGCCCCCGCAGTGCTGGTGTCTAGAGACTGTGGCCGGTAATTCACCAAAAAAAAAATACGTATACCGTAATCCAGAATATTAAGGTCTGCACTTTATTACGTCGTCCCCAAATTATGTCTTTTTTTTTGGGTGAATTACCGGCCACAGCCTCTAGTCGCCGAAAACTTGACATGACGACATAATTTGGGGACGACATAGTAGGGCGTGCTTAGTGCTTGCTATACCCCCCCCAATTTTACCGCCCCATACAAGCCTGAAAATTTCATGCTGACATAATTTGGGGACGTCATATTTCTCATAGAGAAGGGTCCGGATTTCAAACGACATAAATTTGACCGTCATATTTTCCTGGATTACGGTAGAATGCTTTCAAGTGTGGACTTGGGAACTTGAATCGGAAGGTTCGGATCCCGGGATTCCCGGCGATTTCCCCGCCGTTTCGAATTCCCGGGGCTTTCCGGCCTCTGCCTCCTAGTACCTGTAAAAAATCGGAAAAAAGAACCCGGGACCGTTTGGAGCCGCTGCGCATTCCGGCGCCGGCCGGCGGTTCCATGCGCTGGCCGGCGGTTCCATGCGCTGGCCGGCGGTTCTATGTACCGCGGCTAGTAGCCGACTACTAGTACCGCCCCGCGGGGCGCGGCCCCCGCCTATATATATATCAGCGTATCACAAGCTCGTAGCTATACCGGTAGCTACCAGTACTAGAAGGCTAGTAGGAGCTGGAGCTGGCTTGCGCTCACTCATGATCAGGCTGGCAAGATCAAGACTGAGTCAGGAGTCAGGACTCAGGAGCCTCGAGCTCGGCCGCGGACTAGTACTCCGGGAGATCCGGGTCCGACGGTCCCGGGGCCCGGACGGTCCGCCTGGCTGGAGCCGCTGGACTCGCCGGCGAGTCGCCGCCGCTCGAGCAGAGTCGAGCTCAGCGGCTGGCTGGCCGCCGGGCTTTACTACCTAGGAGCACTGAGCCCAACTCAGGCTTGCCGACCCTACTAGGAGCACTGAGCCCAATAATCCACCCTCCTTCTGTTTACCGGCCCTCGCATCTTCGATCTCCGCCGGGCCGAGGCTCAGTCCAGAATCCAGATCGATCTGCCGCTGACTGCCGGTCGCGGCCCTGCGCAAGTTAGTAGCACAACTCCGCAGCACAACGACGCGAAGCCGCCGCCCGCGTGCCCGTACGTACACGTATAGGCCCCGAGGTGCACGCATCTTATGGCCGCGAGTAACGCGTGAGGTGTGCGCTTCTTCAGGTTTCGAACAACCCCTCAGGGCCTGCATCCATCGACATCATGGGAGGAAGTGCGTTTGCGTTTGATCGCACATTTTAACACATTCCGAAGTCCTAATCTGCACATTGTGTTAGACTCGTCCTGCTACGCTTCCTACGACTGCAAGGCATCAACCGCTCTGTGGCATCAGAGCAACATCGGTGAAGACGACGCGAAGGCCCAGTGCCTAGCCAGTGGAGGCAAGTCTGTCACTATTGAATACAGTACTACGGTACGTACTTCGATTGCGTCAATCTCGATGCTGGCCCCGAAACGCAGGTACGGATGCGCGCGCGTGTAATGATGTATGATGTATGATCAAGAGTTTTTGATGAATAAATGCATATGCGTAGACGATGACGTCGACGGCGCCCAGTAACGCGGTCAATGTGGCGACGGGCGCGTTAGCGACGTCGAGCACCAAGTATGGCGACAGCGCGGGCCCCGACAAGGCCATCGGTGCGCACAATCATAACATTTCGCCCGCCCGATAATGGAGCGCGTCCCAAGACCAATCGTAACCCTGCAACCCTCGCGCGATTGCTCAGACGGCAACACTACGCCCACCTGGAGTGGCTCGATCTTCTCGACCCGTGACGACGACACGGCGTCGAAGCTAATGATCGACTTCCAGGCGAGTATTTGATCGTTAATATTGTACAAGCTTAGCGCGAGTGCTGATTTGCACACGTTGCAATTGTCCTCGATTCGCAGGTCGATGCGATAGTGTCAAGCATCGATGTTCACGGGGTGCGCATAATATGATCATGATGCTCGCACTGGTGGCGGCGCGCTCCGTTAAGCCCCTCTGAACGCACTACTGAAAATGACTAAGCCCCTCGTTCAGACCGGCTGACCCAGAATGTCAGCCTTTTCCTTAGAGGCTGATCTTTTTTGTGAGCTGAGCTGAGTTCTCGCCCAGTTCAGCCCGGTCTGAACGCTCTCTTCAGCCTCGGTTCAGCACCGTCTGAACAGCAAGGGTCTTATGCCGCTCGCTCAGCCCAGCCCATAGCGCAGCTTTACGTAGATTGCTCTAGAGCGCTCTACGCAACCTGGGCGCCCGCCGCGCGTTGCACGACTACGTGAAATCACTCAATGCACTTCGCAACACATACTGAGCACACAGAGGCGTGTGGTGCGCTACGAGAGACTGCGCTGTGGCTGAAAGAGCGCGCGCTCGGCCGGCGAGTGACGCGCGAGGCTCAGCGGCTGCCGTTGAACGTTAGCTATAGTGTACCTGTGATGTCCTGAGCTCTCTCGCACCACGCTTTGCGCCGCCCAGCGAGGTCCAGCTGTCGACGCTCTCGGTCCGCGATCCAGAGGCCAAGCTGTTGCAGAACTACCTAGCTAAGGTCTGTTGTGCTAGCTGCGCCGAGGGCGCGCTGCGGGATCCGGAGGCCTTCTGTTTGAGACGGAGGGCTCAAGCGGACGCTCGAAGACCTGTATCCCCCTGGCCGAGAAAGCCTCAGAAAGGGCTGAGCGACGGGCTGAGAGCAGTCTCAGCTGGCGGACCAGCGGTTCAGACCCTCGCAAAGGGCTGATACTCCTGTCAGCCCGTCGCTCAGCCTGAACGGCTGGGTACTCGCACAATGCCGTTGTCTTGGCAAGCACACGAGGCGCGGCATTCCAGCGCGCGGGGAGAGCCTCTGCGACAGCAGCAGGCCCTAAGGGGGCATCAGCGTCGATGCCTGCTCCCCGAAGCTCAAGAGATTGCTCGGAGTCCGCGCGACGAGCAATGAAGGTACGCGCGCCTCGCTCGGGCGCGCTCCGCTCTCTGAAGCAAGCTAGGCGGCTCTCTCACATCTTCAGCGCATCAGGTCCTTTCTCCGATCAAGCCGCCTCAAGATCCTGCGCGGTCGTCCCCTCGGCCTTCATGAGTGATCCGGAGGTGCGCCCTGCTTTCTAAGCTTTCCTTCTGCCCTAGCTAAGGGACTTATGCCTTCAGCGACACTCGGGGATGTCCGGCTGCGCCCAGCTGCGTCCGGCTAAGGTGAACGACTCTAACGAACGACTCTGAGGTGCGCCCGAAGGCTTGAGTCCAGTGCTGCTCGCTAATGCTCTCTAGAATGCTCTCGTTTGCCTGCTCCGCGACCGGCGCCGCGAGCCTGCTCTACCTAGCTCTCTCTCACTTGCCAAGTCAGGACGCGCGACGAGGCGAGCGCAGGCGACCCGAATCGCGGCGCCTTCGCGGCGGGGGCGGCCGGGGCGCAGCGGTGGCCCTTCTCTCGCTTCGTGCGCGGCTCCCCGCCTTTCAGCGCCGCGCCCCGCGCGACGAGGCGAGCGCAGCGGCGGCCCTTCTCTCGCTTGGTACGCGACTCCCCGCCCTTCAGCGCCGCGCCCCGCGCGACGAGGCGAGCGCAGGCGACCCGAATCGCGGCGCCTTCGCGGCGGGGGCGGCCGGGGCGCAGCGGCGACCCCTTCTCTCGCTTCGTGCGCGGCTCCCCGCCCTTCAGCGCCGCGCCCCGCGCGACGAGGCGAGCGCAGCGGCGGCCCTTCTCTCGCTTGGTACGCGACTCCCCGCCCTTCAGCGCCGCGCCCCGCGCGACGAGGCGAGCGCAGGCGACCCGAATCGCGGCGCCTTCGCGGCGGGGGCGGCCTGGGCGCAGCGGCGGCCCTTCTCTCGCTTCGTGCGCGCCTCCCCGCCCTTCAGCGCCGCGCCCCGCAGGCGAGCGCAGGCGACCCGAATCGCGGCGCCTTCACGGCGAGGGCGGCCTGGGCGCAGCGGCGGCCCTTCTCTCGCTTCGTGCGCGCCTCCCCGCCCTTCAGCGCCGCGCCCCGCGCGACGAGGCGAGCGCAGGCGACCCGAATCGCGGCGCTTCGCGGCGGGGGCGGCCGGGCGCAAAGGCGGCCCTTCTTTCGTGCGCTCCCCCCCCCCCCCTCCCCCCCCCCCCCGCCCCTTTCTAGAGCTAGACGCCATGCGACGCCCTCTAGAGCTAGACAGCGGGGCCGCAGCCCTGGCGACGGCTCTCAGGTGCCGCCGCTGGTGCCTTGTCCCGCTGTCTCCTAGCCGCCCTGTGTATATATATCTTACTTTTATGCAATGGAGCTTACTCGATTGCAATTGAGCACAGAAGTCCCGAGCTGGGGTGCGTCGGCGGCGGTCACAGAGGCCAAGTTCGCAGCTGCAAGCAAGGTTCGCGAGTCTCTCTCCTGCCCGACGCCCTCTAGAGCTAGACAGCGGGGCCCCAGCCCTGGCGGCGGCTCTCAGGTGCCGTTGCCGGTGCAAGGCCACGCTGTCCAGATAGATCTATAGATTCCTTGCGGGCGCACGCCCCTGATTGTTTTGCAAAGGCTAACTCCACTATCAGGCGCCGGTCAGCCCCCCACGGGCCCGCCCCGCGGCCGCCCCGGCCCGCCCCGCCCGCCCCGCCCGCCCGCCCCGCCCCGCCCGCCCCGCGGCCGCCCGCCCCGCGGCCGCCCCGCCCGCCCCGCGGCCCCCCGCCCCGCGGCCCCCCGCCCCGCGGCCGCCCGCCCCGCGGCCGCCCGCCCCGCCCCTCCCCGCCCGCCCGGCTCGCCCCGCGGCCGACCCGCCCGCCCGCGGCCGCCCCGCCCCGCGGCCGCCCCGCCCCGCGGCCGCCCCGCCCCGCAGCCGCCCGCAGCCGCGCCCGCCCTCCCCGTCCGCCCCGCGGCCGACAAACTAGATTGTATGAATAAAGTGTAATGCTAGCTGGCTTCTCAGAAGTGAGAGATGCAGAGGGTGCAGGGTGGGAAGGGTAGGGCCGGGCCGGGTGGCCGCGCTAGCAGCCACGCTGGCCACACCAGAAGGGTCTGAACAGTCCGTCCGTTCAGCTGTGACTGAACAGGGGTTGAGAGGCTGAATTTCCTACTTAGGCCTATAGTAAGGCGAAAAGAGTAAAAATAAGGCTTTTGTTCAGTCCTTTCCGCTATAGGTCTGAGTTGCTGAATATTTAGTCAGCCGGTCTGAACGAGGGGCTTAGTCATTTTCAGTAGTGCGTTCAGAGGGGCTTAACGGAGCGCGCCGCCACCAGTGTCGGGCCTCCTCGGCGCCCTCCCCCCCACTCCCCGCCCCAATACCCCCCCTTTTCCCCGCCCTTCCCACCGCCCCCACCCCCCCCCCCCCCCCCCACCCCCCGCGGCCCCATTACCCCCTCTTCCTCTTTCCCCCGCGCATCCCCTTCCCCCCCCCCCCCCCCCCGGCCCCAATACACACATTTCCCCCACCCACCCGTACGCGTTCTGCTCGTGGACAATCTCTAAGCGTGTGAGCAGCGCACGGAGGGACTGCTCTCTCGCACGAAGAACTTCAACATCGAGTTCTTCAATGACGGCGCATCCGTCTACAAGACCAGTGTCGGGAACACGCCTGAATACACCGGGACGAACGGCAACGTGATCAAGACGACGCTGCCGACCGCTGCTGTCGGTGAATGTCTTTCCGTATCGAAGCTCGCAATCGTGATATCGATTAGCCTGTTTTAATTCTAAACTTTGGTCGCGCCCGCACGCGCAGCTGACAAGGTCGTGCTCTCAAAGACGGACACAGGTGCGAGCGGTATTCATAAAAAAGAATGCACTCTAGACTTGCAAATCTAGATCGAAGGCATGCAAGCTGCATGCGTATGACTATCATTTTTGCCGAGTCGCGAGCGACGTTACCGTTTACGTACGGTTTGAACGATTGCAGCGCCCTTCAATCTGGCGGAGGTGGAAGTCTATGGTGCGCCTTAATATTATCACTATACATCGATTTCTTGTGCCAGTCAATTAAGCACGTGCACTGTAGGTGTCAAGCAGACGGATTCTATTGTCAATGTGGCGAAGGGCGCGTTAGCGACGTCGAGCACCAAGTTCGGCGCCGGCGACAGCGCGGGCCCCGGCAAGGCCATCGGTGCGCACAATCATAACATTTCGCCCGCCCGATAATGGAGCGCGTCCCAAGACCAATCGTAACCCTGCAACCCTCGCGCGATTGCTCAGACGGCAACACTACGCCCACCTGGAGTGGCTCGATCTTCTCGACCCGTGACGACGACACGGCGTCGAAGCTAACGATCGACTTCCAGGCGAGTATTTGATCGTTAATATTGTACAAGCTTAGCGCGAGTGCTGATTTGCACACGTTGCAATTGTCCTCGATTCGCAGGGCGATGCGATAGTGTCAAGCATCGATGTTCACGGGGTGCGCATAATATGATCATGATGCTCGGGCCTCCTCGGCGCCCTCCCCCCCACTCCCCGCCCCAATACCCCCCCTTTTCCCCGCCCTTCCCACCGCCCCCACCCCCCCCCCACCCCCCCGCGGCCCCATTACCCCCTCTTTCCCTCTTTCCCCCGCGCATCCCCTTCCCCCCCTTCCCCCCCCCCCCCCCCCCCCCCCCCCCCCGGCCCCAATACACACCTTTCCCCCACCCACCCGTACGCGTTCTGCTCGTGGACAATCTCTAAGCGTGTGAGCAGCGCACGGAGGGACTGCTCTCTCGCACGAAGAACTTCAACATCGAGTTCTTCAATGACGGCGCATCCGTCTACAAGACCAGTGTCGGGAACACGCCTGAATACACCGGGACGAACGGCAACGTGATCAAGACGACGCTGCCGACCGCTGCTGTCGGTGAATGTCTTTCCGTATCGAAGCTCGCAATCGTGATATCGATTAGCCTGTTTTAATTCTAAACTTTGGTCGCGCCCGCACGCGCAGCTGACAAGGTCGTGCTCTCAAAGACGGACACAGGTGCGAGCAGTGTTCAGAAAAAAAGAATGCACTCTAGACTTGCAAATCTAGATCGAAGGCATGCAAGCTGGATGCATATGATTATCATTTCCGCGAGTGACGTTAACGTGAACGATTGCAGCGCCCTTCAATCTGGCGGAGGTCGAAGTCTATGGTGCGCCTCGACAAATGCATGATCACATGCGTATACGTATACGTAGCGCATGAGCACACCTTCCGGTCGCAGGGAAACGTTCGTACGTGTCCGTTCTGGACGAGCAAATGCAAGAAGTTGATCATGAGGTGCCGCTATGTAATTATGTAGAGCTCTTTGCATGACTGACTCATTCCACTTCCTGTCGGCAGGATCCGGAGTGCGACATTGACGCTTTTGAGGTACAATTTTTATGCCCTCAGATCATCGGATAGACTGAGCCATAGACTGAGCCTCCGTTCGCGCCCCAGGATGACATCGACGGAGACTGCGAGCCCGCCTCCGCTGACTGCGGCGCCGACCTGGAGTGACGACGACTCGATGGACTGATCATGATGTCTGAGAGCCCCGGCACGTTTTGCCGCAGTGCGCGCTTTCGATTTCTGGCGCCGGCGCGCCCTTTTTTGAGACTTTACGGGGGACGAGTCCCTCACGTAGCTCAAAGCTTTTAAATCAAATTGATTTTCTTATCAACGTGACCGGCTACGTTTGGCTACCGGCTACGTTGGGGGTGCAGCGAAACTCGGAAGGGTCCCTGCAACACATGTACATATTTAGAGAGCGGGGAGGGGCGAGAGACACGCCTAGACCGCCCTCTTGCTTCCATGCCGCAGTGCTCCACTCTCGAGCTCACGCCACGTGCGCATGCACGCCGCTCACGAGGCGTGCACGCGGGCGTTCGGAAGCAGCAGAGGCAGGAAGATTTCCACGAAGGCGCTGCCGCAGTGCAGGATTAGTGGCCCCACACATCCACTAGTGCAAAGTGCCCCTGTTCCCCGCCCGGCAAAATCAGTGGTGAGCAGCCTGGTGAGGGGGGGTGAACATAGGCACGCTCACCATACTAGGCGAGGTGCGACTTTTGGTAAAGGGGCGGTCTCAGATAGTCGACTTCTGGTGAGGAATGAGCTAGATGTGGTAACTGGGTGAATACGCTTGCTCACCGGGTTTCCCCGCTTTTTTTGTTACCGAGCTGCTAACCACGCTTGACAGATTGCCCCGAAGTTCCCCTCGGTAAGACGATTGCGTTCGCGCCCGCTAGCTGCGCTCGCTCCCGGCCGGGACAGCCGATCGTCTGCGCCCGCAACCCGCGTTAGCTTTCGCCCGAGATCGCAAAGCCGCAGCGCGCGCTAGCTGCGCTCGCTCCCGGCCGGGACAGCCGATCGTCTGCGCCCGCAACCCGCGTTAGCTTTCGCCCGAGATCGCAAAGCCGCAGCGCGCGCTAGCTGCGCTCGCTCCCGGCCGGGACAGCAAGGGCGTGCCACGGTGGGCTTCAGCGGACAGGAGTATGCGTATACGTAAGCCCACCTCCAGCTCGCCCAGAGAGCAATTGGTATCCCTTTCGCAAGCCCCGGACACTCGCTACTTCCGCTAGTGCGGATGCGGAGGCGGAGGGGCGGGGCGGGCGAGAGGGCGGCGCCAACGTCCTGAACGATCTCTTCGATCGGGTCGAGGTCGATCGTGAGGCCGAGGCGGCCGCCGGCGCTCGCCCGAGCGAGGTTCTTGAGCGCTTGGATGATGTTCGTGCGGGCTTGTTGAGAGGCAGAGTCCGAATTGTCTGGGCAGTAAGATGAAGAATCAGCAATCATGACTCGTGATCGTAAGCCGCGATCACGTGATCGTCGCACATGATTGGTCATGCATGTACATGTTGATCTCAATGTCAATGGTGAGGAGGGGCGCCCGCTCGAGAACTTAAGTGAGGGAGGCGAGCTCTTCCGCCTCGGCCGTGGGCGCCCCGCGTCGAGAGGAAAGCTCAAACGCAATGCTCCGGAGGGGAGAATGTCTTCCTCTGTGACGGATTCGTCGAACTGCGAGCGCGGGTGGGCACACGAACACGAACATAGAGCTGCGCGAAAAATGAGGAATAATTAAGTAAAGTTGATCCTGGCGCGGCCACGGACCTGCTTCAGGCGCGGGAGGCAGCGTGCGATGGCTGCGCAGTCCGCAGACGAGGCTGTGCAGTAGGGGGAAGCGAAATAGAAATTCTCCAAATTCGTGAAGGGAGGCAGAAGGACCGCGAAATCGTTGGGCAGGTAAATTTCGCGGTCGGTGTAGGTGTGACCATTCGCGATGTAAATGAGACTGCGCAGAATATGTCCAATACAGATCCCGAACCCCGCGAAAATCCCTAATAGAAGGCACTTGGCCCCGCACGAACACGTCGGAGCGAGTCGGGATCGGAGGATGCATAGAGATTTATAAAATTGTTAGTGCCGATACCCGGTCAAATCTTTCTCCAAAACCCTAGGCCGCCCCCCGGACTCCAAGGGCCCCGCGCGAGGTGCGCCCCGCGCCGCGCCGACGATTCCATAGCGTACGGCTGCGTAAGGCGTGCTATTCCGTATGCTTTATTTCCTACGACTTTGCATCGCGATCCGATGATCGGTCGCTTCGTAGAGGGTGCGCTTTCGGGGGGTACAGCGCCTGCAGAGCGAGGCCCGCGCCCACGGGAGCTGGAGGGCCTGGTCCGACGCGCCGCACGCGAGCGAGCCGCACGCCCTCTCGAGCCTGGGCACGTCCAGGTAGTCGGCGAAAAGGATGAGCTCGGCGAGGAAGCAGAGGGCCGAGGCGGCGGCGCGGGGGTTGCCAAAGGCCCGCGGCGCGAGGGCCGCCGCGGCCGGCGACGGGTGGGAGAAGGCCACCTCGGCGGCCGAGACGAGGGAGGAACGAAAGGGGATCCGGACGGGGGCCTCGCCCGCGTCGGAGCAGCCCGAGGCGTGGAGGAGAACGCGGCTGTCGCCCAGGAGGCCGTCGGAGCAGAGGAGGATCATCTCTTCGGCGCCGTCGGGGATCCGGAGGCCGTCGGAGCAGAGGAGGATCATCTCTTCGGCGCCGTCGGGGGGCGGCGCCGGGGGCATTTCCGCGGCGCACCGCAGGAGAACGTTCATCAACGCCTGCAAGGATGAAACTTGAGCGGGGGTACGCGTCCATTGCAAACGGGGGTACGCACGAGGAGGGCTCGAAGCGAGGCGTGCCTCGGACGCGATCGCGCCGGTGACCGCAATAGACGCGGCCGCACTGCGCACCGGAAAAGCCCGCAATCGGGCTATAGCGTGTCGAGGGAGGAAGCCCTGCCGAGGAACCTGCACGCATGCGCGGCAGCCAACGTTGAACGTGTGCGCGCCAAGTCCGAGCGAGCGCGCGGATATCGATATATATATATATATATATATCGATCTGGAGACTCTGCAGCAGAGAGGAGGGCGCCGCGGGCGGTGCGCTTAGCGGGAGCCGCACGATCCGCTTACTTAGAGGTGGCGCTGAGGCGCCTCGAGCGCTCGCTTCTGCGGCGGCGGCGAGCCGACGTGCTGCGCGAACGCGAGTCTGATGCGGGGCACGGGGCGCCAGGAGAAAGCTTTAAAGCGCACATTTAGCCTCCGTAGAGGTCTCCTGCGCTCCGGAGATCGGCACGGACCGCTCTTCGGATCTAAACGATTTGCATTAGCACACAACAACAACTACGAGGAGTTTCACATCGCCCAATTTATCTCGCCGACTAGATAACACTGAGGACCGTCGAGTGCTGTGCTCTGTCTAAATGGTAGGTTTGGTGTTGGGCTAGCTGTATATCTAGCTACACTGGAGGTCTGAAATAGGTTTGTAGCTAGCTTTAGCTATAGGTAGCTATTTCTCTGTAGCTAGCGCTAAGTCTGATCTGCAGCTATATATTTTGTATACTAGGGGCCCGGCCGCGTTTTGGCGCGCCGGGGGTGCAAGGGGGGAACCGGGATCTAATGAAAGAGTCGTAGTGGCACGAACATGCACGGGGCAGATGTAGATCGACCCCGGCCCATGGCCAGTGCGCGCGGCAGGTTGAAGTGTAAAGATAAACACAGATTATGATTGAACGAATGAGCCAGGGCCGCACTTTCAGAGTCACGGTGACGGGCGCACCCTCAGTTTGAATGTAAACAGTTTCGGACTGCCCGGCCGTGCGGGGGAGAACGAGGACGAGTTCGTTGATCTTGTTGAAGAATGAGATGCAGTTGCCACGAGTAAAGCGCTGGCCCGAAGGGTGGTGTGTACGGACGCGAGTCTCGCCGCTGACAATCGCAATCAGCTTTCGTTCCGCCTCGTTCAGGCAGCTCAGCTCCTCGGGAATATAGCCGAAGTCCCACAACGCCACTGCTGTTCGCGGCATGTCGCCCGATTTGAGGGTGGGGATGCAGCGCTGGCAAAGACGAAAGTGCGGAATGTTCGATTTGCAGGCGACCTTGCAGCTGCACATCCTGCCAGGGCACGACTCGACGAAGGTGCCCGAGTCGCCTTCGACTTTGAGTACGGCTAGCATTTGCTGCAGGCCCGGCCGGCTTTCCGCTCCGGTAACGCGCTCAAAGGCCGGCGGCAGCAGCAGAGAGCCCTCGCGTTTTTCGACGCCAAGCAGTTTCTGCCACGGTGGGGGCGCCTCGATATCCTCCCTGCACCCAGATAAGTGATGCGCAATGGAAATGTAGAATAGGTTCGGAGTGCTCACTTGTACACCCAGAGGGGAGTAAAGATCTCAAGCGAGGCGGGGAAGAAGGGGCATTTGGGGAAGTCCGCGGCAGGCCGATACTCCGCGCAGCAGGCGCACGTCCAAAACGTGCTGTTTCGCGGCCACGTCTTCATCCACGTCGTAGTAAGAGCTGGCAGTGCGTCCCAAGGAGCGATATCTGACCGGCGATATCGACAATTTAGCGAGGGAATCCCGAATCCACATGTCCACGAAAATAGAATCCACCTGGAGGGTGCTTCTTCTCTTTGTGCTTCCGCAGAGAGGATGCAGAAGCGCCGCTCCAGCCGCAGCCCTCATGATCGCAGCTATGCGTGGCCCGTCTGGCCGTTCGCTTCCGGCGGCCTAACGCCGGGTCGGCTTCTTCCTCGGACGAACTGCTGCTGCATTCTGACTCGACTACGTCCTCCGCAGCCTCTGCATTGCGGGCAACGTCACTACATCGATCTGGTTCAGGAAAACATCACAAAAATTACCTCGGGCGTGTGCAGCCTCGTGCTGGCGAAGAGAAGGAGCCGACGGACAGATAATAGAGCACTGCCTGCACGGGTACTGGCCGACCGCTGCCGTTGCCGCAATAGACATGTCGGAAGGTACAGCCTGCGGCGAGCACTTCGCACGCTCGATGTGCCGGTCGAACGAGAACTTGTCTGTGAAAAGCCGTTTGCAGGTGCTGCACGACATCTGATGCGAACGCACTGAGGGATAGCATTAAGGACCAGGTGCCAAACGGCGCACCGCTCTCCAATGCGGCCCGGGATGTTGGAAACCGAGCCGTTGCACTTCCCGGCTCACGGATGGCTCAGTTTCGCGGGATGCGCATTCGCTTTCGCGGAAATCGGGACCATGAGTTCGGGATTGAGAATTCGGAATGCGGAATTCGGGGCTTGAGTCAGCGTGATTCAGATCGTTTTCGTCCGCGTGATTCAGATCGTTTTCGTCCGAAAACGATACACGATCAGCTGATCTCCCATTGCAGCGCACGCGTTTCGAGGAGGTTGAGAATTCCTGCACAGCATTTCAGCAATTTGAATAAGCTTTTTTAAGTCTCGAGTTTCATCACGCACTGCGATCGACGATGGTGGCAAAGCCTGGAGGAACAAGTCATTAACATTATTCGAAATGAATATATCAGTCTATCGCAAACCTGATTGATTTGATGGGCCGGCTCTGCTCCAATGTTCCTCTCAGGAAGTTGAAACGCTCCAGGCTGAGCGTACACGTCAATGCGGGCGGGATATGCATGTCAATTAACGAGAGGGTACCGCCAGAGGAAAATGTGACGATAAGCCTGTGGGAGGACTTCTGTGGTCTTCAGCTGCGGCGACCTGTGTATGCAATATATATATAATTTCAGACAGCTGCACGCCAACTGAAGACTGCGCACGCATGCTCACTGCTGAATTGTAAGTGCCCTGCGTGGCGATGCTGCGACTGTGCTGCCGAACATGACGAAGCAAGCTTCTGCGATAGCAGAAGTGTTCACGGACTCCGGGCGGACAACGTAAGCAAATTCCGCCAGTGCACGACGATGAGAACGTGCATTGGGCGTCCGACGGCAGGAAATCTCGCCCAGGGACGACATCTCCGGGCACAGAAGCGGCTGCAGATCTAGATCGCCGCCCCATCTAGTGCGCAATCTCGCGAAGCTGCTAGCCTAGTAGCCGGGAGCAAGCACCGCCGCCAGTCGGAGAAGCCGTGCAGCGGAGTGGCAACCGCGCGCGAGCGCAACAAAAGCGCCGGGCCGGGCCGCGGCCAACGTGCTCGGCTGCGGGCAGCGGCGCACGCAAAACTGCGGTATAAACTCGATTTCGCAGACGTATTCGGCGCAGCAAGAGATGACAGTCTGGACGGCCTGGCGTTCTCGGCTGCGATCAGCGGCGCACTGCGGCAGCTAGCTATAGGCAGCGGTGCAAGCGGTTTTGCCGCAGTGCGGTGCAAGCTCTATCAAGCACGAGTGCCGGGCAGCGTGCTCGAGCTCGGCTGCGCGCAGCGGCGCGTGCTCCGTACGCAGTGCGGCTGCGGTGCAAACTTGATGCAGTCAAAAGTAGTTCATACCGTGCGGCTGCGGTGCAAACTTGATGCGTCACGGATACCGTGCGGCGTACGCGGCGCACTGCAAGGAATTCGAAGCGGAAATCTAGAGGAGACAGCTAGGAAGTACACACGCACTGTGATTGTATGCAGAACCGCGCAACGAAGAGCAAGGCGTACGCGACGCTCTGCGACGAAGCCGAAATCTAGAGGAGACAGCTAGGGAGAACTGGTTCCCAAGGCGTACGCGACGCACTGCGAGGAAGCCGAAATCTAGAGGAGACAGCTAGCTATATATATAGGGAGAACTGGTTCCATGCCGCTGATCATGAGTGCAGAACCGCGGAAGGAAGAGCCCGAAGGTAGTGAAAAATTGGTTGTCCCCTCTCAGACCACTTCTCGCGAGTTCGAGAGAGCTCTCGCGAGCTCGAAAGCTGACCGGTCCACCGAGCCAATCAGATCGCGAATAACGGCACATTTTCGTTGCAAACTGGACCTCGAAAACGGCCTCATAGAAAACTTTTGGCTGAAGCGAGGGAACGGGAAGCAAGGGGGGAAGACCTTCGGTCTTCTTTCCCCCCTTGCAACTAGGGTCCGTGAAAGTGAAAAGGAAAGGAAAGTAGCTAGGGATCCCGGCTCCCGTCTGCTGGTGTATACACCCCTATCGATTTTCGCTGCTCCACGCCAGCCCCAGCCGGGTGGGCACGGACCGCTCTTCGGAACCGCGGCTCGCGATCGACGAATTCGAAGTCAAGCCGAGCCGCCTCAAGCCGGCGCTCGAAGTGTCTTCTACGAGCATGATTAGCTATACAGTGACCGCGGAGCGAGTGTGGCCCGCACCGGCGGGCTCTGGACCGGGGGTTGCCCGACTTCGCTTCAGCGGCTCCGCGCCGGCTTCCGGATCGCTCCGCTTGCGTGAGGCTCGCGGATGCATAACCTGTTCTGAGCGGCTACAGACGCGCTCGCGTGCAGTCGGCGCGCAGCTAGCCGCCGGTGGGGGGTACGCCCCCACAAGTTCCCAGGATGTTCGAGTGAGAAAAAAAATAAAATCATATTCGGAATCAGCACATTCTCCCGAGCCGATCTACGTAATAATATCGACGCCGACAGCGATCCCCGTCATCCGCCCGCGGCTCTCGTCCTGCAGGCGCCTCGAGCTCCAGCCCTTCCTCGGCTCCCTCTCCGCCGCGTTCCCGTCGTCGGGCTTTGATGCTGGCCTCGCCTGGCCCTCCCGCGGCCGGTCGGCCCCGGGCCCTTGACGGCTCGGCTCCTCGGGGTCGTCTTCGTCGTCGCCGTTCGTTGGGCTCTGGTTCCGGGTCGGACTTTTCGCCCGGTTTGACTCCTTCTGCCTCTCCTCCCCTGGCCGCTGTACCTGTCCCGCCTTCCCCGGGCCCGGTCTCTTCCCGGACTCGTGGTCGTGCCCGCCGCCGTCTTGCCGGGCCTTCATCTCCTTCTGGTTCCCTCCCTACTAGTACTGGGCCGGGGCCTCCGGCTCTCGTTCTTGATCCCGTGCCCCTCGCTTCGTCTTCTGCTTCGCCGGCTATTTCCGGCGGTACGCCGGTTCGCCCCCTTCGTCGACGTCGGCGCCCTCGGTCTTGTAGCCCAGTTCGGCCTAGTTCGGCTCGTAGTGTTGATTCTAGCGCTAGTACTCGTACTGGTTCTAGGGTTAGTCCGTGTGCTCGGCCTGTGGTTCGCCGTCGCTTGCATTTCGATTGCCCGCCTCGGCCGACTTTTGTGATCCCTTTGACTGCCCTTTTGCATGTTCTTGATCCCCCTGGTCCGCTTTCGAGCCGTTCCCCTTTACCTCGAGCTCCTTCTCCTCCGCCTCCGGATCCTCTTCGTGATCGCCTTGTTGTTCCCCTTACTTGTCTGCTCCCTGTGATATATCTTTCTCACTTCTGTCCTCCTTGGTCGGTTTCGTCTACTGTAGATCTCGGTGCTGGTTCTAGTTCTTTCTCGTGTCTCTCTATTTCCTCTTCTTTGCCTTCTAACTCTGTAGCTCGATCTCCGTCTCGGATTTTCTCGTCCGTCGTCTCTTCTCGGACTCTCTTCCTCTGCTGTCGATTTTGGCTCTTTGTCTTGTTGCTTTTAGTGCTCTTACCTTAGTTTTCTTATTTCAGTCGACGTCGTTCTCTTTGTTGTATATGCCCCCTGGGCAGCCCCCGCAGTGCTGGTGTCTAGAGGCTGTGGCCGGTAATTCACCAAAAACAAATACGTAATAATATCCGATGATCGCCAAATGACAAATAGACCCCCCTTAGGGACTGGCACGTGCAGCCTAGCTAGCATCAAGCGATCGCGATCGCGAGCAGCTTCGGCTCCAGCCTGGCAGCAAGCGGATCTTCGAATTCTACGTCAACAGCCGCGGCGGCGCAACACACAGACCTACTATAGCTAGTGCTTGTATATATCCTGACGGAGTTTCGCTGTTCAACTTCACTGGCCATATGCATGGCGGGCCAAGCTTAAGGGAGTCGACCTTGCAATTGGGGGCGGCAAGAGGCAAGACTACTACTAGGCTAGAGAATCGTAGTAGAGATACGTTCGTACTGCCTGTTCGAAAGCGCGATAGCGCTTGACACTACAGCGCTACACGTGGGCAATAGGTGGGCCTACGCGGCGGCTAGCGCTAGGCCTCGAGCTTCGAATGGCGCTGCGGCGGTACCGGACCGGTGTCGACGTCGATCCCGGTGATATCAGCTCCATTTTCCGGGAGGGGGCGTCGAGCCTCGGGGGGGCTGCCGCCCCCGCCGGGTGACTGGCCATGGGCGCAGGAGACGAGGAGGAGGGAGTCGGAGTCGGGGTCGCGGGGCTCGAAGGCGAAGCCCGGCCCCGCCCCCGCCGCCACCGCCGCCGTCACCTGCGCCTGGCATGGGCGGGGGCGGCGGGACGGGGGGCAGAGCGGGGCGGGCGAGGGGGCGGAGCGCACGTGGACGCGGGCGGGGAGGCCCGTGCGCTCCATCTCGCCGGCGTCGTCCGCCGCGGGGCCGACCAGCTCCCACGTCCACCGCTTCGTCCCAACGACGGCCCCCGCCGCCCGCCCCAGCCCCACCCCAATCCGCGCCGCGATCTGCCCCCCGTCAGCTGCACCCAGCCGGCGCCGGCCATGGCCGGCGGGCGGGCGGGCCCTCGCACCGGCTCCTCTACGAGGCGGCCGCTGCCCTCTCCGAAGTCCGCCGCGCGCTCCCGCCCGTCCCGCCGGGGCCGACGCGCAGCGAGCCGCTCATAGGCGCGGCGCGCCGCGCGAGGACGCGGGTCCGCTCGTAGAGGGCCCGCATCTCGTCAGCGGCGCGCAGCAGGGCGCCCACCTCCCGCGGGCCCGCGGGGCCCTCCAGCCCCACCGCCCCCACCCACGAGTCTGCGCGCCGCCGCCGCCTCAGCAACGGGGGGGCCAGGGTGGGCGGCAAGGGGAGGGGCGGGGCGGACCGCCGGCGGTGCGGAGGGTCTGGACGCCGTGGCGCTCGGCGATCTCGTCGCAGGCCGCAAAGAGCGCGTCTGGCGGGGCGCACATGAGACAAGCGGGGCGGGGCGGGGCGGGACGGGACGGGGGGCACTGAGGGCGTCGACGAGGCGATGCGGGTCGGTGCGGGCGCTGAGCGCCGAGAAGCCGACGATGTCGCTCTGCAGCACCGCCACGCTCTCGAACTCCATCGTCTCGAGCTCGCTGCCGCCCGGCCCCGCGTGAGGCAAAGCGCGAGGCGGCGGGGGCGCCGGGGCACACGCGGAGGCGAGGGGGTTGTCGGGGCCGCCGGGGCCCGGGGCGAGGGGCCAGGGGGCGGGGAGGCGGCGGAGGACGGCGCGGGGGAGGCAGAGGTCGAGCAGCGCCCGCGTGTCCGCCTCCGCCTCCGCCGCCACCCGCGCCTCCCGCCCCGCCCGGCCCCGCAGCTCGAAGCCCCTGCGCGCCAGCTGTAAGCTCGAGCTCGAAACACATGTACAAGCACATCGACGAGACGTAACCTAACGAAAGAACGACACAAAGTGAATGAAAGCTCAAGCTAAGCACCTGCGGGCCTCGGCCTCGCGGAGGTATCCCACGGCGCTGACGGCGGCGGCGAAGAGGCCAAGCCAGATAGGCACGAGGTCGCCCTGGCGGCTCGCGAGCGTCGCGAGGGAGCTCAGGAGGATGGCCGCGACCCACACCTGGCTTGTATGTTAGCTTTCATATTAAAGAGCTAGGGCGTGGTAAGAGATCTAGATTTAGATCTAGAGCTTAGCAAGAAAGAACAATAGAAGCCGTGGTAAAGAGCTTTCAAAGAGCCAGATCTAGATCTAGATCTAGAGCTTAGCAAGAGAGAGCAACAGAAGCCGCGTCGCGCCTGTAAGAAGCGCATTGCCAATAATAAGAAGCGCGCTTATACTTGGCATTCAAAGAGCTGGAGCGTAATGACAAAGAACAATAGAATTGAAGTCGCGCCTGGGTCTGCCAGAAGGGGAGGAGCCCGACAGAGGCGGCAAAGACGAGGGCGAACGTCGCGTCGGCGTCCGCCATCTGGCCAATAAAATCAAAGTGAATCAGAAGGGAAGAGATAGAAAGATCAAAGGCAAAGAAGAGGTAGCTTGAGTTCGTTTTTATAATTAGTTCGTTGTTATAATAAGTAGTTATAATTAGTTTACCGTTCGCGCCGCCGCTGAGAGGGCCGCCACCTCCAAGCCGACGAAGCCGAAGGCGTGGTCGAGGTACGAGAGGACGGGGCCGGCGGCGACCGCCGCCACCTGCGCGTGCACCGCCGCCGCCGCGACCCTGCGCGCACACGCAAAGGCTCGGCTCGGCTCACGTCGCGATATCGCTCGGGTGCGTCTGCATGTGCTCGTTCGCGCGCACCAGCGGAGGCGGCGGCGGAGGGGGCCGTGGGAGCGCGAGAGGAGGCGCGAGGCGGCGAATCCGGCGGCGAGGACGGCGACGGAGGCCCCGCGGAGGGCGTAGCGCCCGCGGAGCTCGGCCGAGGACCCGAGGGCGTTCGCCAGGTACTTAAGGAACTGGATTACGATAAATTGAAGGACGCCTGAGTTCTAAAAACGAATCTAGAGGCGAAGCAAATTCAAGGTTGCATTTAGACTGTGGAATTGATATCTAATTGAAAAACCGCGCCGTGATACACACGGAATCGAAGCCATTCTGTATAGCCATAGCCATACCATAACACCATGGCCATCTAGATCTAAAAGACACTAATTATAAAGCGCAGTAAAATGGCGCACGGGCATGAGGGCGGCGTTGAGGGCGGCGCAGAGGAGGAGCAGCCGGACGCCGCCCGTCCGGCTCCGCCGCGTCGCCGCGATGTACGCCGCCTCGTCCTTCGAATTCGAATTTAATTTGAATTTCGCGTGTCATCCTCGAATGAATTTCGCGGTTTCGAAACCGATTTCGCACCTCGCGGTTTTCGAAGGCGAGTCGCCACCAGGGGCGGGCCCGGGCCCGGGCGCGCGGGGACGGGCCGCTGCCCGCGCCGTCCGGACCCTTCCCGCTCCTCTCTAAATCTTCCGCAGAGGCACAGCCATCAACTCGCAGTTGCTCGACCTGCACGCGAAAAATGCGTCGGGCGACGAAGACGACGACGGATTTTCGCGGCCCAATCTGGCTCACGCGAAGGAGGCGCGAAAATTTGCCTCGCAGCGAGCGGCCTTGAGGGGCTGGCGATCTTGAGCCCGCCGCGGGGCCGTCTGAGCCGGGATCTACGCCCGCGCCGCCTCCGCCCCACGGCTGCAGCTGTGGATGTCTGCTCGACCGCGAACGCGAACGCGACCGGGCTGAGCGCGAGGAGCGGTGCGAGCGGCCCGATCGCGAGGCGGCGCCGGCGCCGGCCGTCCGGATCGAGTGGACGGAAAGTCGCCCGCCCCCGTCCGCTTCGATAGAGGAGCGGGCGACCGAGCTGCGCCCGCTCGTCAGACGGTTCGAAGCCGCCGGCAGGCGGGAAGCTTAAGGGCCGGGCGGCGCGCACCTGCGGCGTGCCAGGTCCACGAATTCTGATGGGGCCCACTCCGCCGGCGCCTCTGTGTCGGGGTCCGCGGCGGCGGACCGCGCAGAAGGCCTGGGACGGGACGCGGCTAGCGCTGCCGCGGACTCGGGATCCCCGGGCTCGCGATCGAGATCGCGATCGCGATAGAGGCCGCGCGATCGCGAAGAGCGGCGGAGGGCGCCGGCGCCGGCCGCGGCCGCGGCCCAGGATCCCGACCCCCGGCACGAGGGCTCGCGATCGATATCGCTGCAGCTGGCCACGCGCGCGGCGGCTCCGGATCCGCCCGCATCGAGCTCGGATCCGGAAGGGATCTCGGGCGCGATGCGGCGGCTGCTTCTCGGGCGCGGGGCGCCGCTCCGGTCGCCCTTAGGCTTCACGCTGGCGCCGGAGGCGAACGGCAGCTTCGAGAGGAGGGACGCGGACGGGAGGTACGCCGGGCCGAGGCGCAGCGATCGGGGTGCCGAGCCGCGCATGCTCCCCGCGACCGACCCCTCCACGCTCTCGCGGGCGGCGAGGTCGAGGCTTGCGGGGGGTACGAGGGCGCCGAAGCCCGTGTACGTGGGATACGGGGCGGGGTCCGAGGCACGCCGGAGCGCCGCCTCCGCGGCCGCCGCGAGCGCTAGGCTCGAGTCGAGGCCCGCGAGCGCTCGGAGGCCGTGCTCCGGGAGGCCTGGGAGAGAGTGAGGGGTGCGTCGAAGTCAGGCTGGGGATCTAGAGGGGCAGAGGGGGCGGGTGCGGACTCTGGCGCGAATCGGGCGCGCTGCCGTTCGCGCCGCCTTGTCGCGTGACAGCGTGCAGGGAAGCCGTGGAGGGAACGGGGCTCTCAACGGGGAGCGACATCGACGGGATACCGATGTACCCCGGCGGAAGCGAGGGGGGTACGCCGATCCCGAGGTCGATCGCGAGGTCGGCTTGAGGCCTGGAGGGGGGGCGGGGCCCGGCCGCAGCTGCAGAGGAGTCGCGCTCCAGCAGGCAAGTGGCGAGGGGCCCGCGGCCCTTGACGAGGACGATGCGGGGCGGGGAGAAGGCGAAGGCGGGGGCGCCGGGGGCCCCCGAGGGGTCGGCGGCGGCGCGCAGCTCGGCGGCCGCCTGCAGCGCGTCCCGCGCCGCCGTCGGCAGCTGCACGCGGCCCTCAATCCCGTGCAGGCACATCCTGCCGCCCCGCCCCGCGTCGGTCACGGCGGCGGAGGCAGGCGGCGGGGGCGCCGGGCGGCCGCGGGGCAAAGCAAAGCACCGCTGGGCGAGGTTGCAGCTGCGGAGCGCGCGGGAGGAGGTCAGCGGCGCGGCGGGCAGCGTGCCGGGGCGGGGCGGGGCGCACGCGTCGCCGAAGACGTCGAAGGCGAGGCGGCAGCCGATCACGCCGCTCACCAGCGGGCCCCTGCGGCGGCGGCGTCGTGAGGCCGCGCCGGCGGCGGCGGCGGCGGCGGGCGCGGGCGCACTCGAAGAGGCCGGCCTTGATGGAGAAGGCGAGGGCGCGGGCGGCGTCGACCGCGTCGAGCGCAAAGGCCGCCGCCGCCTCCGTGTGGTGCACCCGCGCCCCGCCCTCGCCCTCGCCCCGCCGCAGCCAGCGGCCCCGCACGCGCCCGTCCCCCGCCCCGTACCCCGACCCCAGCCGCGGCCGCATGCCCCGCGGGCTCTCCTCCTCCTCCTCCCCCTCCTCCTCGTCGTCGTCCGCGTCGAACGCGATGCCGCTGACGCCCTGCGGGGGGCGGCGTGAGAGGCCGGGCGCGCGGGGGGGCCGGGGGGCCGGAGCGGGGGCGAGCCATGAAGGTGGAGCCGATGGACTTGATCTTGAGGACGCCGTGCCGCTCCGCCAGCGCCTCCAGCGCCGCCATCAGCGCCCGCATCCCCGCCAGCGCCCCCCGCGCCCCGCCGCCCTCGAGCTCCGCCCCGGCCCCCGCCACGCCGGCGGCGGAGACGAAGACGACGGTGGCGCTGGCGTGGAGGCGGTTGATGCGGCCCCACTCGTCCCGGTGCACCGCCTCGATCACCTGGCCCGCCCCTCGTCGGCTCGGTGGGGCCGGGCGGGCGGGGCGGGCCAGGGCGGGGCGGGGCGGACTGGGTCCGGGAGGAGGTTGCGGAGGAGGGCGACGGCGGAGCGCTGGCGGGCGACCGCCTCCTCCCGCGCCCGCTCCACCGCCTCCGTCTGCAGGAAGCTCCGCCGCGCCTCCAGCTCGTACCGCACCCCTGCCCCGCCCCCAGAGCTCGAGAACTTCAAGCCGGTCCCCAAATTAAAGAAGCGGGCGCACCGGCGGCGATGACGAGGGCTGTCGTCACCGCGAGGGCGATCTGCACCGCGAGGGCGACCAGAAGGGACCGCGCCCGGCGCGCCTCCGGCGCCAGGGCCGCCCCGCCCAGCTCGCTCCCGATGCTGACCAGCACGAAGAGCGGCAGGACGGACGTCGAGAGCTCGAGGGGTACATGGCTGAACAGGAAGAGCGCGATCGCGATGGCGGGGGCAAGCAAATCATCTGACCCGATCGCGAGTCAGGTCAGACGGGATGGAAAGGACGATTCAGTTATATCTTGAAGGTGCACACAGTAAGGGCTGATCGCGTCCGCCACAATGTAGACACTGTGCATCCGCCTCGCGCAAAACAGAAGGTAGACCGAAAAGATGGCCTGCGATTCCGTGTGAAAATCGAAGAAATGCATCTTAGAAGCGCCGTCGGCGGCCCCCTCATGATCAGAGTGATATCGATCGTGGATGAAATGCCCACCGGGGGGGAGGGCGGGGGGGGGGGGGGGGGGGGGAGGGGGGAGGGGGGGAGGGGGGGGGGGAAGCCCACCGTCATTTGCAGGGCGAAGAAACGGCGTGGCGGCATCCGCCTGACGAGCGGCGTGTAGGAGAAACTCGCGCAGACGACGACCAGCGCGAAGATGGCGATCCGAAGGGCGAAATCCGTCGACGAGACGGGCGCGGTGACGTTACCGAGCACTGCGAATTCGAAATTGCCGAGCGTTCATTGCAAGCTCGGACTCTAGCGATTGCAATTGCGATTGATAGGCGTGTGCGCTTTAATGAAAAGGGTGGCCCGGGTTTAGTCGTCTGGCTACATAGATATATCGATTTAAAAATAAGCTCTGAATTCATTGAAAATAGAATTATAGAATAGCGCACCATCCCCCAGAGTGCTCAAAGTCGCTATGCTGAACAGAACGCTGCGACTCGGCGAGCGATGGAAGGGCGAATTCGAACAAGGATAATGAGACAGTGGGAAACAGAACCAGATCATTGAATGCTAATTTTTAATTGAGATAGAGGCGGAGATCTAGAGGATTTACCGGAAGCGAGTCACGCCTCTGGCGGCGTAAGAGCGCTCGAACCGGCGCTCGGCCGCCTCGTCGCGGAAGCGGACGCGCATGCGGAGAAGGCCACGGTCGAACGCCCAGCCGCTGACGGCCGCCTCCCGCAGCCGGACGCGCGGCGCCGCCGCGGGCGCGGCCGCCCCCACATTGAGCGCAGGCCGCGGGGGCCCCTCCTCGCTCCCCGTGGCCATGGCGGATCGATATCGGAAAGTCGATCGGGGCGACGACAGGCGGGATACCGCTGAAGCTGCAGCTTCGTCTGCGGGCGCGCCGGCGGCTGCAGCTTCGGATTCGACGGGGGGGACTTTGCGCACACTGCGCATGCTGCGCGGCCTCGTTCTATATATAGATCCGAAGCTGGACCGAGTTTTAGACCTGCGCAGGCCTAGCTATATAGGCCCTAGCTATAGGCACGAGGTCTCGGCCGGCCGCGGGCGCCGCGCCCAAGGAACCTGCCTTCAGGCTCGAGCTCGCTAAAGCTTCTTCGAATTCCGCGAATATTATATCGGAGGCCGACGCCGCTTCTGCGCGCCCATCCGGCCTGGCCAGGCTTGCAATTGGGTTGATCGTGAGCGGTTGATCAGCTGCATGCGCACGTACTGCGGCAGGCAGGCCTGCCAGGCTGGCCTAGGTCTGCTGCTGATCATGACGCCATATGCATGCCAAGCCTTTAGCTAACTGATTCGGACTACATATATAAGAGCTAACTTCGACCACTGCAGCTGCTGTTTCTTGCTCTGAAGGCCCTTGGCCTGTAGCTGGCCGCGCCGCGCGAATTCGGAGTCGATGCGCGCGCGCGCCTCCGACCTGCTGCCGATGCTGCTCTGCTGTGCTGCTGCTGCTGCTGCTGCGGAGACTGCGGCCCAGCTGCAGCCGGCCTGCAGCCTGCAGGCCCCACGCGCGTGTGCAAGTTAAGCAGCGCAACCTCCGAGCTGTTAATACGATCCGATGATCGGTTATTCCGTGATGCATATGGGGTAGCTAGCGCACGAAGCGTTATTCCGCAGGGGGGAACGAGGATGGGGTACAGTCGCTAGTTGACTTCTCCATGGCGATCGTTCGGAGCTCGTAAGCTTGCCAAGCTGCTTTCCTGTTGGTCCGACTTGGTCGCCGACGCCGTGAGCGCTCGCGGTTCTAGCTGCAGCATGCAGCTCCACAGCATGCGTCCTGCGAGCTGCTCGGAAGCGGGCGAGCCGGCGCCAACGGCGCTGGCGCTGCTGCCCGACGGCGTCGTTGAAGCGATCCTGCGGCACCTGGGTGCGTACGAGGCCTTCGCGGTTGTGCGTACGAGCGCCCTCTTCGAAACTTCGACCGCGCGCGTGCTTACTCCGCCGCGCAGGCGCGCGTCTGGGCGGTCGACCGGAGGCTGCGCGGCATCCTCGCCGGAATGAGGCAGTGGGGCGCGTTGGAGGTCGTCGGGGAGCGCGCGGGCCCGCCGCTCGCCGGTCGCCTGCGCGGCCTCGCGAGGCGGGCGTCTCGCGGCGGCCTCTTCGGCGTCCGGCGGCTCGTAATCGAGGCCGACTGCGCGGCGGCCTCGCCGGCGGCGCGTGCCGGCGTCGCGGCGGCCGCGCTGCAGCTCATCGGCGCGCTGGCGCCGGCGGAGGAGCTGCGCCTGGGCCTCGGGGGCACGGAGCCGTGGCCCGGGCCGCGGGAGCAGATGGCGGCCGGCGCGCGCGCGCCGCTTGAGGCCGGACAGCTCTCGGAGCTGCTCGTCGAGGCCCTCGAGCCCGCGGGGGGTACCCTCCACACCCTCCTGCTCGACGTACCCCTCTTCCTGCCCCCCGCCTTCCCCGACAAGTCGGCCGTCTTCGCCCGCCCCTTCCCTGCCCTTCGGTCCCTCGCCTTCGCCGCCGACGCCGCCTGCGTACCCCGCTCCGCCGTCGGCTACGCGGCGCACGTACCCGGCCTCCGCCGCCTCGCGCCGATCGGCGTACCCCTCGACGCGGCGTGCTTCGAGGCGCTCGCCTCGGGTCCGGCGGGGCCCGCTCTGGAGGCCCTGGGTGACCCCGGGCGCCCGGCGCTCTGCCCCGCCGCCTCCCTCGCGGGCATCGAGGGCCTCTCCGCCCTCCGCGAGCTCCACCTCGAGCTGGGACCCGCCTCCACCTCTGTCGAAGCCGGCCCGGCGGCCCTCGCGCCCCTCGGCGCCCTCCCCCGCCTCGCGCTCCTCTCCCTCTCCCTCCCCAGCGAGGCCCTGCCCCTCCTCTCGGGGGTGGCCCTGGGCCCCGCCCTGGCCGACCTCCGCGTGGCCCTCCGCCCCTCCGCCGCCGCCGGCGTAGACGGGCCCGCCGTCGCACGCGCCGTCGACGCCGCCTCCCGGGTCCTCACCGAGGTCGTACCCCCCCTCTTCCCCACCCCCCAACCCAACCCGTTCTTACTTTCGCCGCAGTGGACGTACGTGGGGCGGCCCTCGCGGGCGCCCCTCAGCGAAGACGAGGCGAGTGCCCTCGCGCGGTGCCCCCGCCTCGCCCGCCTGTGCCTCCGGCACGCCTGGGCCCAAGGCGCCCCTGCGGAGGCGGAGGCCAATGCTGGGCCCTACGCGCGCCTCCGCGGCTGCCGGGCCGGCGCCGCGCTAGGCCTCGACGTCGAGGTCCGGCTGGCCCGCGCCCCTGCCGGCGGCGAGGCGTGGGCCGCCGCCGCCGCCGCCGCCCTCGCCGCCGCCCTCCCCGCCGCCCGCGTTGTGTTCGATCCCGAGGAGTCCCAATGAGATTCAAAAACTGATCATGATAGATATTACTAATTCGAGTTCTGAAGCCGATCGAGCTGGAGCCCTCATACCGACTTCTCATCACTCGAATGTGTGGTCAAGGGGGGCCTGTGTGGTCAAGAAATTAATTGAAAGTCTAAGAGGATCTGGGAGCGCCGGTCCCCGGCTCAGCTCCGATCCCAGCGCTAGCACGTTGACGCACCGATTCGAGGGACGGGATGAATTCACGCAGGCGCTCGAGGCGGTGCCTCGCCTTCTGGTCGCGCTCCTCTTGCAGTTGGGCGGGCGTACGCGTGCCTACGTCCACCCTATGGGTGTCGCCCTCGCACCACGTCCCGAGCTCGCGGAGCGACGGCAGGGCGGCGCCCACGGCGCGCAGCTCCTCGTCTCCAAGGCGAGGGACTGCGTAGATGTGGAGCCTCCGGAGGGCGGAGAAGGGCGCGAGGGCGGCGCCAAGCTCGTCCCATCTGGAATCATCTGCAACTGCGCGGAATAAATGCGGGCACTGCGTGGTGCTCCCATCTGGCACTGCTGCAGATGGCACGCACAGGCTGAGGGAAGGCACGGGCAGAGGCGGAGGGACAGGGAGTGGAGGGTGGGCCCGAGGGGCGCGAGCTGCACGAGCAGAGCCGCGACGTAGAAGCGGTTCATAAGAGCCTGCGCGCGAGGCGCCGCGCCGATGTCATGATCAGGTAATCCCCAAGGGCGCCGATGTCAGGTAATCACCTAGTCACCTAGGGCGCGGGGGCGGTACTGGTACTCGCCCGTTCCTCCTCCTCGCCTTCCGGGTAGTCATGGTATTCGCAGGCGCGTGCCGGAGAGAGGCCGTACGGTGGCGAAATCTGAAGCACAAAACCGCTGTTCGAATTCGAATCCGAAACTAAACGGATAGACGCAACTGCAACAAATGTTCGCACGCCGCCGTGGGTGACGGAGATGCTCTGCAGCTCGGAGCCCATGTGCCGCAAGAAGCGAAGGAAGGGGACCGAGAAACCCCAGAACTTGGCACAGGAGGCGGGATCGCCCACTGAGTCCATTTCGTTCCCGTACTCGGTGGAGTAGCGATCGAAGTCATCGTAGACCGCGTCCGTCATCTCAATAGCGGTGTCCAGCACGAACTCCCGCGCCTGCATGGAGATAATTATATGGCATCGCGCATTATATGGAGATAAAATTTCAAGATTTAGAATTTCGCTCACCTTCACAACCCCTTTCTCTACCCGCGCCGCCCACGCCTTCAGAATCCGCTTCGGGTCGACGATCGGCCACTTCTCTTCCTCGTCATCCCGAAAGTCCTCCATGTGCTTTCGGAGGTAGGGCCACTCCAGCGCGAGCGACTGCCACGTCCCATGGCCGCGGACGAGGTCGCGCAGCCGGCGGCACGCGCCGGCGACGGAGTCGAAGGCATCGGCGGCCCCGAGGCGTTCGAGCACGAGCCAGAGGACGTCATCCGGCAGCTTTTCCAATGAGAGCGAGCTCGAGGGCGAGGGCGTGCGCATGCCCTGCATATGGCCATCTGGCACGCTCGGAATAAGAAATTCGAATTCAGAGAGCGTGTACGTATACATATGCGCGTGCACGGGAATATTTTGCAGAGCGTATATATGCATGCGCACGCACCGATCGCGGGCTCGACGCGGCGGCGGCGGCGCGGCGGCATGCGAGAATCGAGGTCGCGATCGGGAGAGAGATCGAATTATATAAGGCCTAGGGATGACGTACAGGCCCCTGCATGAGGACAATTATTTGAAGGGAGAATTAAGCACATGCACGCGTATACGTACGTGGCATCCGGAAGTTGAAGCAATATATAATTTTTTAAAATTCCTAGAATTTTTAATTAAGGGGGGCGCGCCGCGCGGCGCCGGCAGGCCGGAGATATATAAGGAAAGGGAGCTCGAGATTTCAACGCGGCCAAAATAAAAATCGCGTCCCTCTCTGATCGATCCGTCCCTGATCGAGTCACCACCTCTTACTCCCCCCCGGGCCCGCCGCTGGCAAGACCTTGAAATTGACAGGCGCCCGCGTTGTCTTTGCAGAAAGCCTAGCACTTCAAAATGCGATTCCAAACACCGGTACCCTACCACTACCTGCGCTACCCCGCCCGGCCCGCTTTCTAAGCTTAAGCTTATAATTACTGTAGCTGGTGCGCAGCGCCCTACTCTTTTGGGCGGAGGTTCATAACCCACATGGGGATGCGGATGTCCGGGATGAGCCACTGTGGGAGGGCGCGGCCGACGCGCGAGCTCGCGGGGAGGATGAATCGCAGGCTCCGGAGGCTCGGGGGGAGCCCCCCGTCCTCGTCCCGCACGCCGTACCCCTTCGCGGCCTCCGCCGCCACCTCCGGGCGCCTTATAATTAGAGAGAAGGGGCGAGAAGAGGGGTACGCGCGCTCGGACCTGGATCGTGCCGGACTTGGACATGACGTTGGGGTCCCCCGCTAGCGCTGCGGGGGGGCCCCGGGGAGCTAAAGCTCGGGGGGAGAAGAGGGGGGAGGGGAAAGCGGGGGGGTACCGCACCCGCGACGACGCGCCCCGCGAGGTAGAGCGACTCGCCCAGCGAGAGGTCCGGCTGCGGGGGGCTGAGGCCTCGAGTGCAGGGCCCGGGGGGCCGGGGGCTTCGGGGGGGCACCCGCTGGTCCGCTGGGAGCTCGCTTACCATGGCGACCGTGCGCTCCGTCCGCACGAGCCCTGAACGCACATGCGCAGCGCGCTCAGAAGGCGGGGGCCGGCCCGGCGCCTCGGGCAAGCCGGCGCACCCGGCCAGAGGCTCAGGCAGGCGACGCCGTGCGGTCTGAGGTCCTTCGCCATGTCCAGACTCATGCGATCGACGGCCGCCTTCCCTGGGGCGGCCTCAGAGGCGGGCGGGCGGGCGTGCGGGGGAGCCGCGGGGCGGGAGAGGGGGCGCGCGCCGAGCCCGTACGGCGTGTTAAACGTGTACCGGTTGGCGCCGCCGAAGGAGGAGACGTTGACGATGAGGCCGGACCCCTCCTGCACCATCCTCGGCGCGGCGATGCAGGCCGCGAGGTAGTTCGCCCGCACGCCTGCGCACGCGGGCCTCTGAGGGGCGCGGCACCGGTCGGCGCGCCCCGCGCCCCCAGGCCCGGGCCCGCGCGCCGCGCACCTATTTGGACGTTGTCGTCGAAGGTCCTCATGCCGAGCTCCCAGAACTTCCCGCCGCCGCTCCCGTAGTCCGCGGCGTCGTACTGGAATACGTTGTTGACTAGAATGTCCAAGCGCGGGTTTTCCTGGAAGATCCGCTCTGCGCCCGCTTCAGCGGCGGCAGCCGCGGACGGGACTCTATAGCTCGAGAGCGCGAACCAAACAGCGCCTTGACCTGGGCGTCTGCGCACGCGGGGCGCTTCAGAAGCGCCTCAAGCAAGTTCGAAAGAGCGCGCGCCGTCTCCGTGGTCGCACACGACAGCGACAGCCTTGCCGCCCGCTTTCTCAACCAGCTCCGCCGTGTGCTCAAGCGAGCCCTGCCCCGCGCGCCGCCGCGTATGAGCGTGAGCACATGTAAAAGCGCGTATACGTTCGCACGGGCAAGGCGGCTGTGCCTGGTCCCTTCGCCGTGCGTCCCGTGATGTAGACCTTCGCTCCCTGCTCGCCGAGGCCGATCGCAATGCCCTTGCCGATACCGCGGCTCGCACCAGTTACGAGGGCAACCTGCGGCCGCGGGCGGACCGGATCGATTGACCGGGCGGCCGCGCGCTCAGCTGCAGAGCGCGAATTTGAAGTTGAACCTTGCCACTGAGCATTTTGCCTTGCCGCATGATGCAGTGCGCGCGTCTAGAGCGGTGGCCGCGCGGAGCGATTTGCAATTGCGCTGCGTCACCCTGCGTGTACGCATGCGCTCGTCGACGTCACATAGCGCAATGCGAGCGAGGTACCCGCCCCCCCCCCCCCCCCCCCCCCCCCCCCCCCGCTTCGCTCGCAAATTAAATGCTGCAGCTGCGGGACCGCTTCGACGTCGACGGCCGGTCCCGGAGCCGACCTCGCCGCTGCCAAGGCGCCTCGAGCTCGCTGCCTGGAGCTCGGCCGCGGCCGCCCGAACGCTCGTACTACGTATACATACGCGCGTTCCAAGTTCGTTTCGAATTCGAATTCGAATCCATCGAAACAACCTATAGCTAGCACTACCTGCCCCACCTACCGGTACGGTGACAGTCTACCCATTTCGACCCGCCGTACCCGCGCCGCGCACAGAACGCGCTTCCCTCCCCACCCGAACCCGAAGAGATTCAAAAAGGTTCTAAAGAGAAGCTACGCGGCGGAGCTGGTCGTCAGCCCCGAGAAGCCCTCCAGGAGGGCCGGCGGCGGCGTCCGCGGCCCCTGGAGCGGGCCCTCCCGCCGGCCCTGGCCCTGCCCCTGCCAGCCGGCCCCGCCGGCGGCGGCCGACCAGACGTTCGCGAGGCGAACGAAGCTCCACGGCTCCGTGGAAAAGGCCACCGCCTGCGGAGACGCGTGAATCGGACGGCAGAGGAGAAGGTGGAGGGGGGCGGACCTGGGCCCTCATGGCTCGGCACCAGGCCTCGCTGCCCACCGCCATCGCCCCCGCGCTCCGCTGCATGACCTGGGTGGGGCGAGGTCGGAGAAGGAAAGCGAGGGGGGTACGGGAGCAAGGGGGGGGGGTACGCACGGCCTCGAGGAGGGGCTGGACGTGGACGGCGGCGAAGTTGGGGCAGTAGCGGCGGCGGCCGCGGGGGACGGGCAGGACGAGGGCGGCGCGGCCCAGGCCGATCCCGTTCATCGACGTCACGCAGATGCGGCGGAACCAGCGGAGGAAGAAGGGTACCCCCAGGACCCTGCGGGGGCGTCTCGGGGGCGCGGGGGGGTACGGCGCGGGGCGAGGGGGGTGCGGGGCCGCACGAGATCCAGAGGGACTTGACCGACGCGTCCTTGAAGCCCGCGAAGTCCAGCATCTGCGCACCCCCCGGGGTCGGCGCCGGCGGGGGGGGGGGGGGGGGGGGGGGGGAGAGAGAGAGAGAGAGAGAAAGGGCGAGGGATACGGACCATGGAGCCCATGGTGTTGCCCACGAGGGCGCCGGCGGCGATCATGAACGAAGCGTAGATGCCGGCGCTCGGCAAGCAGGGGATCTCCCTCTGGGGGTACGCGTTCGAACTAGCGGAGGGGGGGGGGGAGGGGGCGGAGGGGGCGCAAGGGTACCTCGTATCGGAGGACGGAGGCGGAGGGGGCGAGGGCGCTGCGGTGCCGGGGCGTCACAGACGCGAACGGGAGGGCGGGAGCGGAAAGGGGGTACCGGGATCGGAAGAGGAAGTGCCAGGAGCGGAGGCAGGCGCGCATGCTGCGGTAGAGGCCGATCGCATGCGCCTGGCGCGCGGCGACGAGCAGCCGCCAGCGCCGCGCGCGGCCGGCGGCGGCGTCGCGCCCCGCCGCGTCCGCGACGGTGGCCGGGAGCGGGTCGCCCCAGCGCGAGGCGAGCGCGCGGTCCGCTTCGGGCGGCAGCATCGCGCGCGACGTCAGCCGCACGAACTCGTCGAGCTGCAGCAGCTGCTTCTGGAGCGACTCGTACACGCCCGGCGCGGCCGCCGGGGCGCCCGCCCTGACGAACTGCGGCCGGCACCGATCCAGCTCGCCCCGCAGCTCGTCGGACATCGCCTCGAGCTTCCGCCGCGAGTACGCCAGGTACGCGTGGAACGCGGGGCCGGAGGAGAGCGCGCCCCACGCGCGCGAGTCGAGGGCGTTCAAATTCCGAGCCAGCATTTGCTCCTGCGGGGACGGCGCACGCCGAGTTTAGAGAGCGGCGTTTGTGCGAGGCGCGTCGGCTGCGTGGCGCGTGGGCGGGGCGCCTTTGTTATGGGCGCGTGCGCAGATGCGGCTAAGGTGCGGTCTGGGGCGGGAGGGCGGCTCGCCTCGAACTCGACGAGAAAGTTGTCCCAGTTGTCCCCCATCTCGACGGGCAGGATTACGTGGAACTCGAGCGGGGCTGCAGGCGCGGCGGCGTCGGCGTGGTTTGCCGGTCAAACGCAGAGCGCGGTCCGCAGCTCGCGCCGCACCTGGCCTGCTGGATGTGCCTCGAATCCACTGCGGGATGAGCTGCCGCAGGGCCGGCCAGCGCAGCCCCCCTTCCATCGCGCCGCTGGCGCCCGCAGACGCACTCGGCGTTCCTGACGCCGCTCCCGATCCCGTTTACGGCGCTCACGTCGCTCCCCAAGACGCAGGTGGCGGGGCGTGACTTTTCTTTTTTCGACGGGGTACAGCCGCAAAAAGACAGCAGTCAACTGGGCCCGAATGTCAGCGGCATTCTCGCCGCCGTGCGCCTCTGGTGTCCAGGTGCGCCGTACCGCGTGCGATTCGCCATAGACCCCGCGCAAGGGCCGCGCTGACGAATCCGTGATTGCGCCGTCGCGGCGTGCAGCGGCTGGTGGCGCACGATGCCGACATTGAACTTGCTAGCTCCTGGCTAGGCGCCTGGCGGCCGCGGCCGCGCCGGCTGCAGTCCACGGGTGCGCCGCGTGCCGCCGACGGCCCGCCGTGACGCACTCGGCGCCTGTAGACAAACGTCGAGCACGTCAAAAAGAGGCGAATCGCGGCTGATCGTGCGCCTTCTGACCCGCGGTCATCGCAGGAACCGGCGTTGTCTCGCGCGTCTTGCGGCTACCCGCCACCACGTGCCGAGCGCCGAGCCCACCGCGAGGCAGAGGTGCGCTTGGTTTTGGGACGGTGCCTTCTCCCGGCGCCGACGCGCCGCTCAGGGGGCGCGCGGGCGAGGACGGCTGGCCATGGCCTCGGCACCAGCCGCTCCGCCGCGGGTCCGCCGGGCCTGGCGGGGCCGGCGCGCCAAAGGACGTTCAGGCCAGCGCCGAGCTCGATGGGCCGGGACGCAGCGGGGAGCGCGGGCCAACCCGGCGCCTCGTCGGCCGCAGCAAACGCCGCGGGGGCCGCGGCGGAGCGGGCGCACCAGCCGCCGCTGCAGCTCGCCGCGAGGGCGCGCCCTTCCGTTCAGCATGACCAGCAGCAGCGGATGCCGTCGCCACCGCCGCTCGCCCCGGCGACCTTCGAGGAGGCCCGCGTCGGATTCGACCCCGTCCACCTCAACAAGAGCATCATGCGCGCCTCCCGGCGATCCGGTACCCTCACACCCGCCTCCGTACCCCTCCATTTAGCCCTGAGCGCCTCGCGTCAGACTGGGGCGGCATCGTGGACCTTGTGACCGGCTTTCGATTCCAGCTGGACCCCATCAACATCGCGACCTCGTTCAGGTGCCGCGTACCCCCCTCCTCGGAGTTATCGCCCTCCCTAGGGGTACGCTAAGCACCCCGTAGCGTGCTGGGGAAGGCGGTGGGGCGGGGCGACTGCCCCCTCAACAGCCTCGAGGCCCGCGGCGGCTTCCTCGCCATCGTCTGGTACCCCACCCGTACCCCCCGGAGCGTCCCTCCTCGTACCCCCCTGACGTGGCGCAGGCACCGGCTGCTGTACGTGCACGACGAGATGTCGGCGCGCTGCATCTGCTCGATCGCCTACGGCCTCGCCCGCATGGGCCTCCGCGACGAGAAGGTGGACAGACACTCGAGACAACGCTCCGGACGCTTTCCCGCGGACCCTGACCCCCCCCCCCCCCCCCCCCACCCCCCGCCTTGCAGTTCCTCTCGATGGTCTCGCGGATGGCGCGGGCGCGCATCGGCGAGTTCGCCGCCGTCGACCTCGCCAACACCGCCTGGTGCGCCCCGGCCCCGCCCCGCCCCGCCCTAGCGCGGCCCGGCGTCCCTTCCCCGCCCCGCCCCGCTCCGCACCCCGAGACACAGGAGAGAGGCCGCCCCTCGGATTCGGGCCGCCCATCTGACTTCGTTCGCAGGTCGTTCGCGACGCTGCGGCAGCCGGACCCGCCCCTCTTCGACGCCATCGCCGCCGAGGCCGTGCGCCCCGCCCCCACCCCAGCCGCCCTACAGCCGCCCTGCACCCTCCCCGATCCTACATATCTCCTTGCCATGTCCCAGCCACCCTGTCCCAGCCGCCCCGTCCCAGGATGCTGGGCCATGCCCGGCGCCCCGCCCCCATCCAGCCTACAGCCGTCCTTCAGCCCTTTCCTCCAGCCCTTTTCTAGCGCCCGGCGCCCCGCTTTCATCCCAGCCGCCCTGCGCCCCTCCCACAGCTCTCCCACCCCGCTCTCCCACCCCGCCCTTCCTTCCCTCTGTTCCTTCCGCATCCTACAGCCCTTCTTTCTTCTCTGACTGACACCCTCCCCCGCCTCCCCCCCCCCCCCCCCCCCCCCCTCCCGCCCCCCCCTCGCCCCGGTGCAGGTGCGGCGCGGCCTCGGGGACGTCGAGCCCAGCACATATCCATCCTCCTCTGGCGCGCCCCCGTACACCCCCACCCCTCCCCGACCCCTTCTGAACCCGTACCCCCCCTCCCCAGGTCGTTCGCGAAGCTGGACCAGGACGCGCCGGAGATGTTCGACGCCGCCGCCGCCGTCGTGCGCACCTGTACCCCCGCCCCATCCTTAAGGAACTTAGAAAGAAGAAGTAGAATAAGCCTCCTCCTCTGCGCCCCCCACCCCGCCGGCGCCCCCGACGCCTCATTCTCGGGCGTCAATCAGGTGCGGAGGGCGCCCGAGGCCTACTCGGCGTGGTCCCTGGCCAACCTCATGTGGTCCTACGCCAAGCTCGCCAAGTGCGCCCCCCGGCCCCTCCCCCGCATCCGATCGGATCACATCACATCGCACCGAATCCGACCGGCTCCCCTTCCCTTCCCTCCCCGCCTTGGCGTAACTAACTTGTTCTTCCCTCTTCTTCTAACCTCTTCCCCCCGCTCAGGCGGGACGAGGCGCTCTTCGAGGCGCTCGGGGGCGCCGCCCTCGACTCCGTGTCCGACTTCTCCTCCCAGGGCATCGGTCCGCCCTCCGCTATGTGATTCAATGATAGATTCTCATAGTGGATTATAAGGCCTTTTCATTACTTTATACATGGGCATCGGTCCGCTCACTCATAATAAGAACTACCAAGGGTCTTCTTTAATAGAATCGATGGGTTTTTATTGATTTGAATCGAGTGCGCCCCGCATCCTAAGTCTTCAGAACGCCCTAAGCGCCGGGGCGCCCGCCTCACTAACCCCCCTCTCCCCTCCCCTCCCCCCTAACTAACTCCGAACTGCCAACTTCGAACCGCTAACTCCGCTTCTCCTCGCAGCGAACGTGCTGTGGAGCGCTGCGACGCTGAAGCTGGCGGCGCCGCCCGCCCTGGTCCCCGCCTTCGCCGCCCAGGCCGCCGCCCGCCTCGACGAGTTCGACCCCCAGTGCGCCCCCTCCCCTTCGCCTCCCTCTTCTTAGCAAAGGCACCCTCCCCTTAGCTTTCTTGAGCTTCCTAGGGCCGCCCGCCCCGCCCCGTTCCGCCCCGCCCCGCCTTTCTTAGCTCAAGCTTTGCATCCCAAAGCCGAGGGTGCCCTCCGCCCCGCCCCGCCCCCTCCCCTTCGCCTCCCCCTTCTGAGCGAAGTCACCCTCCCCTTCTCTGGAGCCCCTTGCCTTCGCCGCGCGAGCTGCAGCGCCCTGCCCCGCCCCGCCCCGCCCCGCCCCGCCCCCGTCCCCTCCTAAAGCTAAGGCCCCCCGCCTCCCTCCCCCCTCACGCCCCCTCCCCCCGCAGGTCGCTCTCGATCCTGGCGTGGTCGCTGGCCTCGCTGGGGGCCCTCTCCCCCGACCTCTGCTCCCGCGTCGCCGCCGCCGCCGCCCCCGCCGCCCCCGCCCTCATCCCCCAGCAGGCCCGCCCACCCCCTCCCTGCTCTTAGATTCGCTCCTCGCCCTTTCCTCGCCCTTTCTCCCCCCCTACACGATGATTCTCCACGCCCCGCGGCCCCCGCGGCCTTTCCACGCCTTTCTCTTCCCCCTATGATTCCTTAGATTTTTAAGATTCCTACACGCCCCGCCGCCTCCCACGCCCCCTCCCCTCCCAAAATTCCTACGCGACTCCTAAGACTCCTACGCTCCTTTCCGCGCCCTTCTCTGCCCCCTACCCCCCCTCTGACTTCCCTGCTCCCGCCGCCCCGCGCCGGGATATGGGCTTAGATTCCTAAGAACTTCCGCTCCGCGCCCCGCCGCCTCCCACGCCCCCCCCCCTCCCCCCTACCCCCCCTCTAACTTCTCCCCCCCCACCCCCCCGCAGATGGCGACGATCGCGTGGGCGATCGCGACGTCGCGGGCGGGGGCGGGCCACGCGTGCGGCGCCGGGCCCGACGGCGTCGACGCCCCCTGCCCCGAGGTCGCCGGTGCGTGCAGACGAGAGGAGGGGAGGGGAGGGGAGGGGAGACGCGCTGGCGTCCCGCCTGTCCGCCTTGGGGGCCCCGGGTTACCTTGCCTGGTCGAACGCTAACGAGAGGGGAGGGGAGGGGAGGGGAGGGGAGACGCGGAGCGTCTTGTTGGCTCCCCCTCTTTCCTCGGCCTTGACGCGCCCTCTCTTTTCTTCTATCAGAGGACGGGAGCAGCGCCGAGGTCTCCCCCGGCCCCTCGGCCGAGGACGAGGCCACCGTGCGCGGCCTGTACCCCCCCTAACTTCGTTCGCGGCTCAGTCTCCGCTGCCTTTCTCAGGCCGCGTTCTTCTCGGCGGTGGCGGCGGCGGCGCGGCCCCTGCTCCCCTCCTTCAACCCCCAGGCCCGCCCGCCCCCTCCCTCCCGCACCCCCCCTTCCCCGCCCCTTTCTTCTTATACTATGCCCTCGCAGGAGCTCTCGATGTTCGTGTGGGCGCTGGCGGCGGTGCGGCACGGGGACGGCGCGCTCGCGGCGGCCGTCCACGTCGAGCTCGTCCGCCGCGTGCGCTTCCTCCTTCCTGTCGCCCTGTTCTCTTCTGTTTCCCTCACCACCCCCTCCGCAGGCGCCCTCTCTGGACGCGAGGAAGCTCTCCGTACTCGCCTGGGCCCTCGCCACCGTCCGCCCGCCCGCTTTTGCCCCGCCCCCGCCCCCCGCCCCCGTACCCTTAGGCTCTTAGGCTCCCAAGATTCCGCGCGCCTGCGGCCCCGCCCGCACCCCCGCCCCCGCCCCCGCACCCGCCCCGCTTTCACTTAGAGCCATTGCCTAAGCTTCGCCCTCGCCACCGTCCGCCCGCCCCCGCACCCAGCCCCCCGCCCCCACTCCCGCCTCCTAAGCTACCACTATCTACTATCTATCTATCTATCTAAAAGCCTTTATCGCCCGCCCCTGCCCCCGCCCTGCTTCTTCGAGCTCTTTGGAGCCTTCTCTCATTAAGCTTGAACTTCTAAGCTATGACCTAAGCTTCGCCCTCGCGCCTGAGTTTCCGGCCGCCTCCCACCGCGGGCCCGCCCCCCCCCCGACCCCCCCCCCCCTCCCTCTTCAGATGCGGCACCCCGACAGCGGGGAGGCGCTGGAGGCGCTGCTGGAGGCGGCCGCCGCCCGCGCCGACGAGATCGAGCCCCAGGTCCGCTCCGACACGCTATAGGGGCTAGAGAACGGCCTCCGGGCCGGACGGCTGGAGCGCGGCTAGAGAACGGGCGGCTGCAGAAGACAGCGCCTCGCCAGATCTGATCTGATCTGATCTGATCCGGCTCCAACAGGGCGCGTCCAACCTGGCGTGGGCGATGGGGAGCCTGAAGCGCCCCAACGCGGCGCTGCTCGCCGGCGTCGCCCGCGTCGCGAGGGAGCGCGCCGCCGCCTTCTCGCCCCAGGCCCGCCCTCCCTCCCTTTCTCACTCGTCGTACCCCCTCCTAATCCTTTCCCCCGCAGGCCCTCTGCAACGTCGCCTGGTCCACTCCATCCTCTCCCCCCATCCCCCCCCTCTCCTCCCCCTCTCACCTCTTCCTCCCCCAGGTCCTTCGCGGCGCTGGAGGTGGACGACGCGGAGCTCTTCGACGCCGTCGCCGCGGAGGCCCTCCGCCGCCTCGAGGCCGACCCCCGCGCCCTCACCCCGCAGGCCCGCCCCCGGCCCCGCCCCGCCTTAGCGTTTCCACTAGAGTCTCACGCCGCTTCAACTAGCGTCTTGCGTCTAAGCAGGCCCGCCCCCCCTTGACTAGCGTCTGACGCCGAAACAATTAGCGTCTAACGCCGCATCTCTCAACTACGCACATCCTTCGTGGCTCTGACGCCCTGTCCTGGCTGGCTCGCGCGCAGGGCGCGGCGACGCTGGCGTGGGCCTTCTCCCACCGCGTCTGCGCGGCGGCGGCGGCCCGCGACGCCGTCCCGCCCCTCCGGCCCCGCGACTCCACCGACGACAACGCCGCCGAGGCCGCCGCCGCCGAGGCCCTCGACGTCCTGGTACCCCCCCCCCTTTCTCCCAAGTACCCCCACTCTTCCTTACGTTCAGCAGGAGCTGCCGGCGGCGTCGGCCCTGGCCTCTCCCTCCCCTTCCCCTTGTTCTCAGGCCTCGTCTTGGGCCTCGGGGGGCGCGCCGCTGCTGGAGGGCCTCGCGGGGCCCATCCCGCGCCTCTTCGCCGCCCTCGCCCGCGTCGTCGCCGCCCAGGTCCGTACCCTCCCTCCGCCCGCGCGGGGCGGCTGTGCGCAGCCTAAGACGGCCTGGCCAAGATGCCCAAGGCGGCCTAAGATGGCATAGGCAGCGTAGCTCGGGGCGGGGGTCCGTCCTGACGGGCGAGCCTAGTCCTCCCAGTCCGAGGCTGGAGGGGCGCGTGCCCCGCCTCTTCTCTTACCTTTTCCCCAACCTTCTCGCCTTTCTCGCCATTGACCCCTTCGCCCGCGTCGCCGCCGCCCCGCAGGCCCACGACTTCCCCCCGCACGCCCTCACGTGCGCTCCCCCGTACCCCCCTCTCTTCCCCCCCCTCTTGAACGCCCCCCCCCCTACCCCTGCAGGACGGTCGCCTCGGCGTTCGGCTCGCTCCACGGGCCCCAGGTACACCCCCCCCCCCCCCCCCCCCCCCCTAGCCCAGCCCAGCCTAGCCCGGCCTGGCCTAGCTCACGCCCCCCCGCCTGCCTCCCCCGCAGCCTGCGCTGTTCGCGGCGATCGGGCGGGCGGCGGTGCGGCGGATGGCGGCCTTCGACGCGGGGGACGTCGCCGACCTCGCCGGCTCCTTCGCCACCCTCCGCCACGGCGACCTGTGCGCCCTTCTGCGCCGGACTGTATCTAGCTAGAGGCTCAAGGATCCGATCTTTTAGATCCAATCGCTAGATCTCAAGGATCCATTCTTTAGTCTGTAGAAGATCCAATCTTTAATCCGATCTCTTAGATCCAATCTTGTAGGCCCGGCTGACCCTGCGGGGCCGGGGCGCAGGGTACCCGAGTTCGTGCCGGCGGCGGCGGCGCGGGTGCGCGAGGTCGCCCCGCAGCTCTCCAGCTTCCAGGTGCGACACGCCCGCCCCCGCCCCCGCCCCGCGCGCCGCCCAGCGCCCTCCTCCCGCCTCGGATGGATGAACCCCCGCCCGCCCCAGATGAACCGGGTGTGCTGGGCGTTCGGGGCCGTCTTCAAGTACGACGACCCCCGCCTCGTCGCCGCCCTCGAGGTGCCCCCGCCCGCCCGCCCGCCTCCGCCGCCCGTATTGCAGCGTCGTTCCTGCCACGCTCCTTTTACTACGCGCCACGTTCCTGTTACATGCCTATTATCACTACCCCCGGCCCCGCCCCCGCGCCCCTGCGCCACTAAGATGACATCGCACCACCGCCCGCCCGCCGCCCTGACGCGCGCCCGCGCGCGCGCCCGCAGGCGGAGATCGGGGCGCGGGTGGCGGGGTCGGGGCTGGACCCGATGGACGCCGCCAACGTCGCCCTCGGCCTCGCCTACCTCCAGGTCCGACCGTATCGCCTCGAACCCTCGCCCCTCCTCGCCCCCGCCTCCCTCCCCTCCGCCTCGCCGCCTCACCGCCCCCGCCCCCCCCCCCGCCTCAGGCCGGGGAGCGGGCGCTGCTGCGCGGGCTCGCGGCGGGCGCCCTGGCCCGCCTCGCGGGGATGGACCCCCGCGGCGCCGTCAACCTCGCCTGGTCCGCCCCCGGCCCTCGCGCCCCGCGCCCTCTCCTTAGAGAAGGCCGTCCAGCTTTAGAGATGGGCCTAGGCAGGGCGATTAGAATCAGGGCGAGTCCGCCCGCCCCGCCCCGCGCCCCCGCCCTCTCCTTCGAGAAGACCGTCTAGCTTTAGAGATAAGCCCAGAAACCGCCTCTGGGCGCCCTTAAGAGGCGCCGATCCGATACCGATGTCAGTCTGATCTGATCTGATCTGAGCAGGTCGCTGGTGGTGCGGGGGGAGCACGAGGCGGCGGCCTCGCTGCTGGCGGCGGCCTTCCCCGCGGGGGCCCCCGCCCCGCCCCGCTTCCCCGCGGGGGGCCTCGGCCAGCTCGGCTGCATCCGCCTCGCCCTCCAGGTGCGCCTCTACCCCCCCCCCCCCCTAATATATATCGCTTCCACGTTATCATTCGTTTTTGTAAGCGACTTCACTTGAGACGATCTGTGCCCGGAGAGAGCGTGTCTCCTCCTCCCAGCTAGCTCAACAGCGACGCTGCCTCCCCCCCCCTCCTCCCCGGCGCTGACGCTGATACCCCCCTCCCATCCCCCCCCCCCCCTAGCTTGAGCGGCCCGACCTGCTGCCCTCCTTCCCGCGCACCTCGCCCCCGCCGTCGACGCCCACCTCGCCCGCCTCCGGGTACCCTACCCCCCCCCCGCCTCCCAAAATAGACCTTCCCGTTCCGACCGGTCTTGTTTTTTCCGCAGGAGGACGCCCCCTGCTCCTCCCTTCTGCACCGCAGCGTCGCCGCCGACCTCGCGGTACCCCCCCTTTCTTTCATCCCCCACCCATGGCCACCCCCGTTTCGAACCCTTTCGCCGCAGCGGGTGCGGCCGGGGTACGTCGAGGAGCACTTCGCGGGGTGCGCCGCGCCCTCCCTCCCTCCCGCCCCCGCCCTTTCACCTTATAATCCCTCCCTTCCTTTCCTCCCTTTCCCCCCCCCAGGGTCTACTTCCTGGACTTCGCGTGGGTGGGGGAGCGGGTGGCGCTGGAGGTCGACGGGCCCTCCCACTTCCTCGCCGTCTCCGGCCGGTGCGCCCGGCCCCCAGGGGATCCCTCTAGATCTGTCACAGAGAATCGTTGAAGTTTTAGAGCCTTTATGAGCCCCACACCTCTCATAGATTTTTTATTAAAACCGTGAACCTCTATTATTTATTCCTAGTTCGAGCTCCCTAAAGATCCTAGAAAGATGGTGTTAAAGACAAAAAAGCTTCCTCTTTTGGCCGAGCTGAAATGAAAGCCGGCGCCCGCAGGGCCGAGGGGGCGACGGCGCTGAAGGAGCGCCTCCTCTCCGCCGCCGGCTGGCGCGTCCTCCACCTCAGGTTCGAACCCCGCCGGGGCCCTTTCCTTCTCTTCTCAGGGGGGGCCGGGGCGCAGCCACTCGGACTGGCGGGCCCTGCCCGGGGGCCCGCCCCAGCGGGGCGCCTTCCTCAGGCGCCTTTTCTCGGAGGAGGCCGCCCCGGCTCCCGCTCCCGGGGAGCAGGAGTAGGCCTAGGCGTAGGCCGCCCCCATATATAGCACCCGCCTCGCAGCGGGGCGCCTTTCTAAAATGTCTTCTCTCCACCCCGCCCCCGCTCCCGGCCTTGAACATGTGCCAGGCGCCGGCGCCGGCGGGCCCAAGCCCCAGGCCGGGGAGCAGGAGTAGGCGCCCGGGCCGGGCGGCCGCAGCCGCGGCTTTTCGCCTTGGCGCCTCTGCCATATGTTGTTGTACTTGTAGATTACCCTTCGAATTCTTCTTTCGGATTCGCATAACCTAGTGCGCGTAGTCGGACAGTTCATTCGTAGCCGCCCCAAGCCCCCCCGCGAGCTCGAGTACATGTATAGGCCGCCGGGTTGCAAGCCCCTGCGTGCAGCGCCGGTCCGGCCCAGTGAAGCATTGGATGTTCGCTCTGTTGTTGATCTCCAACTTGTGATTCTTGAAATTTATATGCCTTGAACTTCGCCGAGTCGGAAAAAGAAAACTGTACACCGCTAGCGCTGCCAGGTCCGCTGGGGCGGGCCCCCAGGCTGCAGGGCCAATGGCCAGGCACTGGCCGCACTGCAGCCTGCAGGCAGGGACCGCTACAGCCTACCGGTAGTTAATCTCCAAATTTTAAATCTCTTGAATTGTGATTCTTGAAATTTGTGATTCTTCAAATTATGGTTCTTGAAACTTAAATGCCTCGAAAAAGAGCACTTTCCGAAGTTCGATATCGATGGGCTGTCGGAGCTCAAGGATCGAACTTGTTTATACGAACTTTCGGAATCTGCAGTCGACGATGCCTTGAAGACTCGATGTCTCATTCTCGCGAGCTCGAGGGTCTCCGAGGGGACCATGGCCATCTGTCCCGGAGCGCTAGCTATAGCCGGGCGCCCAGCTGCATGCGCAGGAATCGGTCGCGATCGGTGCGTATGCACCCAAGAGCTACCTGTAAGCTATAGAGACTGGGAAACATTAGATCGCGATCGGCGAGTCCCGGAGAGGAGGCGCCTAAGGAAGCCTTGAAGGCGCCCCGCTAGCGCTGGGACGGGCCCCCGGCCCCCTGCCTGGGCGGCGGCCGCCGGCCCGGCGCCGGGCGAGCCGGCCCGGCGGCGGCGCCGGGGCCCGGGCCCAGCCGGAGCCGGCTCCCCGGGGCCCGGGCCGGGGCTCAGCGGCTGTTGAGCTGCTGAACTTGTGCAACAATTGTCAACTTGCAAGTGTCAATTGCAATTTGTGATTCATGAGCATGAGGATTCAATTTTTTGTGCAGCTGCTTTTTTTAATCGCGCGGATTATAATTTGTACCCCCCGAGAAGCGGAACCGAGAAGCGGAACCAAGAAGCGGAACGTTTAACTTGCGATCGCGAGATCGAACTTTCGGAAGCGGAACCGAGTCGGCGATATCGATCGAGCCTCGGAGAACTTCCGAGAAGTTCGGACCGGCCCGGCGGGCCGGCGGCGGCGGGGCGGCCGGGGCCCCGGGGGGCCGGCGGGCCGGCGGAATCACCGGACTCACCAGCGTCACCGTCACGGCGTCGAGCTCGACTTGCCAGTGTTGCCACTGCCAGTGACTCGGTGAGTTGCCACTGACTTGCCAGGCTTTGGCCCGGCGCGCGGCGACGCCGGCGAGTCGCGAGACTCGCGATCGCGATCGCGAGTCGCGAGTCTCGCGACTCGCGAGTCGCGAGTCGCGACTCCACTCGGACCCACTCGCGAGTCATGATCACCGCCAACTCACCGGCCCGGCGGAGAAGCGGGGCACTGGCAGAACTTCCGAAGTTCGGAAATGCGGCCGTCGGGCCGACTCGCGTACCGTTACGTATACTACCGTAGTACTGCGGTGATGAACAGCATGCATATGCAAGCTGTGATCGTGAGCTCGAGGCTGTAACTGCCAGGCTGTTGGACACAGCTGCAGCTAGGGCACTGGCCGGGGGGGTCTCGCATTGGCCGGCGGCCCAGCCCAAGCCGCCAAAGTTCGGCCGCTGGCCCGGGGCTGGCCGCCAGCCTCCAGCCAAAACTTGGCCGGCCAGCTGGCGGCCAGCCTCTTGCTAGATCTCCGGGGCTTGGTCGGCCAGGCTGGCCAGCCGGCCAGCCTTAGAGCCCGCCCTGTTTAAGAATAGCCGTGATATAAACTCGCATTTCTAACTGGTTTATGACGCCTGTTAATAAAAAGCGCTGTTGATGTTATCAAGTCTCCCCCTCAAGCCCCACCCCTAGCCTCAAGCCTGCCCCCCAGCCAGTGCCACCGGCCAGCTGGCCGCCCATTCAAGCCGAAAAGTGCTGGCCCGGCTGGCCGACGAATCGGGAGGCTGGGCCAGCCCAAAAACCTTAAACCTGCCGGCCAGCTGGTCGGCCTGGCCGCCGGCCAGTGCCCTATAGACACAGCCTCGTCCGACGGTCGAGTCGAACAGTCCGATCGCGACTGGGACTTCGGAAATTTTGCTGCATCGGCGCGGCGCCGGCAGTTGCCAGTACTTGTGCAATTTTGCAAGCTTAAGCTTACTAGTTCAGGCCCTCATCGCCTCAAGAGCACGATCGGGAGTCTGGAAACAGTCATTCGGCCCGGCGGGAATTCGGGATCACGATGCAGATGTACGCGTCGCGCCCGCGGGCGATCGTGCTCGCGCTCCTTCTGGCCGCGGTGGTCTCGCTGACCGTCGCCGCCCTCGGCACCTTCAAGTGGTGCGCGCACGCGATTCTAGGCCTACACAGCTACTAGGCCCGCCGGCCACCCGCGGCCAGTTCATCCGAGCATACTTTACCATATACTTGAAGATCGCGATCGTGCCATATTGAATGCATGCGCATCTATATATGCATCCGATCACGATTATGATCATGATGGCGTCGATCACGAGTACGCCGCGCGCGGCGCCGGCTCTAGGCCTGATCATGACGCGCCCTATCATAGTAGTATCCGTGAAACTAAACTCCCCCATAGATCTAGATACCGATAGCTATATAGAGCTTCGTGCTACCGATAGATACCGATAGCTACCGATCCCCCTCGAACTCCACCACGTGCCCTGCCCGCCCCCGCCCCCCTCCGCGGCCAGTTCATCCGATCATATGCATACACGCGCATACTTTGACATTTACGTACGCGTATACTTGGAGATCGTGCCATATATGCTGTTTTAGGAGGTTTTATACGTCCCAGTAGACCTTAGCAACCTTCCCGTAGCGTACCAGCAGCAGGCGAGCAGGCTGTCACGTTGCAAGAGAAAGCTGCTAATCACAGACTACTGTGTACCCTAGGACACGGCTACCGGAAAGTATCAAGCTAGAGTCAGAAAAAGTAGCTAGGGTCGCATCTTCGTACAGGGGTACAGTGACTCAGGAAATCGCGAGAAGCCGCGGGTCAAGTCACGGTACTACTGCGAACGAAGTGCAAACGAAGCACTAACGGCTAGGAAACCCTATCGGCAACAGCTCTCCAGGTCCTCACAGACGCTTCCACGCGGCTGGATCAGAAGAGATGTAGAGCTGCGCATTTGGTTGAGGGCAAACCAGGCAGCAGTGATCAGCCGCTGACCCAGCGCCAAGAGAGAATTCCCGAAACTCGCAAGCCACATCCCAGTGAAGGGCACGTCATCGACAACGGAAGTGAATCCGGTAAACCGCAGTACGGGCTGTGATTCAAGACTCGTCATCCGTCGTGTCATCATCGGAAAGTGAATCGGGATCAACGGCAGGTGGCGGAGGCACGGGGACCTCATGATCGGGCGGCACAGGCACGGGGGCCTTGCGAGGGCGACCGGCTTTGCGGGGAGCGAGAACATTGGCAGGACGCTCGTGAAAAGCGATCATGAGATCAACGTGCATGAGAACCTCGCGCGAGCGATACACCAGTGAAGTGTCATCGCCTCGGACAGTGTACAAAAGACCGTGAGAGTGAACCTCAGTGACAGTGTAAGGGCCAGTCCAACCATTGCGAGGCCCAGTGCGCTTGACGTTACTGGTCTTCGCGCTGATAATCCAGCACAACACTTTGTCACCAGGCTTGAAAACACGATGCGGCTCACGGCCAGTGCCATAGCGAAGCAACTTCTTGTTGTAAAGTTTGCGGTGTTCTCGGACGGCAGAGATTTGGTCGCGGGCGGCTCGAGCGACCGACAAAGCGTAATCGTAGAGAGAAACGGGATCTTCGTGAGGTTCGCGCAGGGTGAGGTCGAGACGAAGATCGCCAGGCAACATCAATTCTCGTCCAAAGTGCAGAGCGGCGGGTGAAAAACCAGTGGCAGCGTGAATCGTGGTCCGGAGAGCGAAGAGCACGCGATAATGATAGAAAGGCCAATGGGAATTGTCCTCCCCGTTCTCATCGCAAAGAGCATACACCAAGCGCTTGTAAATGCCACCAAGCCGCTCAGCACCGCCGTTCGTGGACTGGTGGGACGTGGGAGCGTAAATCAACCGAGTACCCTGGCGAGTCCAGAATTTGCCCCAGAGACTAGTAGGCGTGAAGACCTTGGCGTTATCCGTGAGATACCGCTTGCAAGGGCCGTGATTCGCGTACACAGTTTGTGCAGCCCACTCACAGGCACGACCATCAGCCTCCGTCAGCATCAAAATCTCAGGGTACTTGGTAAAAGCGTCGACGTCAATGTGCACAAGTGTGAAACGGTGAAGTCGACCGTTCTCAGAGGGCGCCATAGGGAAGTGATCGGCTTGACGCAAGTCGCCAGGATGCTCAGACTCGATCACAGTGAATTGTGACTTCGGCTTCTTGTGAGCCTTGGCAAACTGACAGTGTCGGCACGTCTTCACGTAGCGATGGACAGCAGTCGTCATGCCCGGCCACCAAAACCGTGAGGCGATGCGCCGAGCAACAATGGGGGCACCACGGTGAGCCCAGTCATCGTGGTAAGCGTGAACAATCTTCTCCCGCCACTCTGGGGGTACAACGATCTGAGGCCGCATAGTGGGGAGCAAGGGCAACCGCAGTACGGTATCTTGCTCATCGATCGTGTACTGAGTAGCTTCACGAGCGAAGCGATCGCGTGCAGACTTGCAGAGAATGCAGCTCCCAAGCACCTCCGGGTCACGTTCACCAGCAGTGTAGTGGGAGTGACAGCGCGCCAGGTTCTCCTTCTCGCGAAGAAGTGCGAACACCATCTGGCAAAGAGGGTCACGAGCCTGAGCCATGATGACCGCGGTCCCATCGGAAACAAGTTCACGGATCGTCGGTGGCGGAGGAACGTCAACGAGGGGCGGGGGCCCTCGCTCCAGGTGTCCATGACAACGGTGCCACGCGGCAAGCGAACGTGTGTCGGCTCATTCTGGGCGCCTTCACCTTCGTCCAGCGGGGCGATAGCGCTGCTAGAAGTGGGATCAGGTCGCGGACGACCGAGGTCACGTTCTTGCTGCAGGAAGTGCATGTACTCTTCCTCGTCAGCAACGTCGAGATGCGACGGGGGCGCAATGGCATATCGAGACTGCCGTGAATTCTTGCCCTTGGGAGGCTTCACCCGCGGTACGGGGCATGCCTTGGCGTTCAGCGCCTTGCGGGATTGTCGCCGTCTGCGCCGCTCCTCCGGGGTTCGGTTCCGAACAGAGGGCAGGGGTACGAGCGCGTCGATCTCAGACGGGGTACGGCCCATCTCTGCCAGTTGGCGTCGCCGTTCGAGCGTCGTCGCCGTCCTCTCCCGCGAGGCTTCGTGCAGATCTCGGGCCGCACGCGAACGTCTGTCGCGATCACTGGCGAGGCGGTCAGCGTAGTCCTTTTCAAGCCGTCGCTGGTATTGGCGCGGGACACTCCAAGCCGTGCTCCGTCTTGAGTTCGACGTTCCGTCGGACGCCGAGGACTGCGAAGATTGGCCGTCATCCGTGAGGGCCCGGCGTCGTGCCCGTTCCACAGAGTCGCGTAGCGTGCGGTCAGCTGCTTGACGATCGAAGCCTCGCAAAGATGGACGGGGTAGCGACGGCTCGCTCTCCTCGTCTGTACCCCCTCCCCCTCCTTCCGGTGACTGAGACCGAGGCCTCCGGGCCGAGCTCTCCCGTCCTCGAGCTTGAAGCCCGTCAGCGGAGCTCTCCTGTCCTCGAACTTGAAGTCGGCGGCGGCGACCCTCGGCCGGTAGCCAGGCCGCGCCGTCGAGTGTATGCTCGAGGTTCGTCACCCCGCGGCGTCGCCGTGCAGGAGGGGCCGTCGCGCCCGCCTCGTCTGCCGCTGCGGCCGGTGCAGGCGTGTCAACTTCCATGGGTACGACGTCGGGGCAGAGAGGGCGCCGTTCTCGTGGAGCCGTTCCAGCGTGATCTGGGACTCCACGTCTTCCAGGCCGCCGTTCTCGACGATGTCACGCACTCGCTGAGTGTCGGGCGTCAACGACCTTGGACGTCGCCGTGAAGTCTGAGGGTCGTCGCGGTCTCGGCGCGGTGGCGCCGGGGCAAGGTGCTCGGGTCGCGTGGTGGCGCGGCGTCTATCCCCAGTAGGGATCCACGCCGGCCCGTCCAGAGTATGTTGCAGGGCCGAGGAGGTGCGGTGGATGGCGACGCGGTAGAGTTCGCGTGGATCGTCGTAGTCTCCCGCATCGGGCACACCGAACCCGTGAGCGCCGTCTGGTATCGAAGTCGTGATGTCAGTGCCGTCAGCGCCGCCAGGCTTGTACACTGCGTGCGTCTCCGCAAGGCGAGAGCAGCAGTCCGCAACGACGTTCGACCGCCCGTTGCGGTACTCGATAGTGTAGTTGTAGTGGTTGAGGGCGATGGCCGCGCGCCAAGCGTCTTGTTGTTCGCCAGCTCCTGTGTCTTCAACCATTGCAACGCCGAATGATCCGTGCGGATCGTGAACGGGTGGCCGCAGACGAAGTAGTGGTGCCAGACCTTAACCGCCCAGAGTACCGCAATGCATTCGCCCTCCGTTGGTGATTGGTACTTGCGCTCCATGTTTGTCAGAGTACGACTGATGAATGCGATCGGGCGCTCGCGGCCGTCCTTGTCCTCCTGCATGAGCACCGCTCCCATGGCCCGTTTGCTCCAGTCCGTGTAAATGATGAACGGCTTCGTGAAGTCGGGCAGCATCAACACAATGTCCTCGCACATCGCCTTCTTGAGGTCGTCCAACGCAGCGAGAGCCTCGTCATTCCACACCAAGTTGAGCCGGTCGGCTCGTAGTGCGTCCGTGAGGAGGTCTCGCAGGGAAAGTTCCCGTCGCGCGTAACTCTGTACGAAGCGCCGGTAGAAGCCCGTGAGGCCGAGGAAACTGCGGAGTTGCTCGACAGTCTGGAGTTCGTTCGCCGTGATCTTGGAGATGATCTCAACCTTCTTGGGTCCATGCGAATGCCGTCGCTGCTGACACGGAATCCGAGCAGCTCGACTTCCCGCACCATGAAACGACATTTGCTGGGCTTGAGTTTGAGGTTACCGCGGTCGATCGCAGCGAAGAAGGCCTCCAGGTCGAGAAGGTGTTGTTTGACGTTCGGCGAGTGGACCGTGAGGTCATCGACGTACGCCACGACGCAGGTGGACAAAAGGTTGCCCAAAATTGACGTCACGGCTCGACAGAACGCCGCTGGGCCGTTCGTGATACCAAAAGGGGTCACTTTCCACCTGTACATTCCCCAGGGGACGATGAATGTCGTCAGGTCACGTGACTCCTCGTCGAGTTCCAACTGCCAGAAACCCGACGTTGCGTCGCCAGTCGAGAACGTGGACGCACCCTGTAGGCGCTCCAATTGGTCCTCAATGCGTGGCAACGGGAAGACATCACGTTCCGTGAGGGAATTGAGCTTCCTGTAGTCGACGCAGAATCGCATCGTGCCATCCTTCTTCGGTGCCAGCACCACGGGGCTGCCGAAACCAGCTTGCGAAGGCTCGATGAGACCGTCGCGTAGCAGCTTCTCGATTTCCGCCTTCGCAGCCTTCTCCGCAGGCGGAGAGAGCCGGCGAGGGACGGTGTACAGCGGGAGGTGCTTGGCGGGGACGCCGGGCAGAAGTCGGATGCTGTGCTTGTACTTCAGGAGCTCGCGTGGATTGATGTTCTGGGCGAAGCAGTGCTGGCGTTGCGTGAGAAGGTTCTGGAGTTGAGTGCGATCCTCGGGAAGGGCGTCGGGGTTCGACTCCGATGGTTTCAACAGGGCGTCCACCATCGCCTTGATGGTCTCGGGCGATGGCTTTGTAGGAGGCGCAGTGTCACTCGACGGGGGCTCCATTCGAGCGTCGGCATTGACGGACGCGATGGGCACCGTGGGCCGACTGCGGGGCCAACCAGCATCGGCTCGGAGTCGAAGCGGGCGAAGTGAGGCTCGAAGAAACTGGCCAGCTCCATGAGCTCCTTGTCGTTGAAGTGATCGCCGGTTCGAGCAGTGTAAGGGGTGACGACACGTGCGACGTACGACATGAGACGCTCGCTGGCCTCGTGGGATAGCGGGATGTCGGCAGCAGCATCGACGGAGCCAACATGCGCCGCCTCGCCCTCCTTGCAGTTGGGTTCGGGCGGTCGTCGGTGGTAGACCTCCGGGTAGAGGCGTCGGGCTCGGGAGATGTAGCGCCGTGGTTGCGAGCGTCGGGGTACGACAACAGGCTTGAAGTTCTCATAGATTTGCGCGGCTACGGAAGAGATCGGGAATGTCAGTTGTTGTTGAGGTGTCCAGGAGCTGTAACACCCCTTGGGGTAGGTCTCGACATTCTCGTGTGGACGGAATTCGGACTCCGGCCAAGTCCCGAATTCAGTCTCCGCAATCACAGTTCCGGCTCGCAGGCGGACAGGCCGCCTGTGAGGGTTGCAGATCTGCACGAAAAACGTGCCGTGTGCTGGGTTGCGGTGAATTTGGTATGGCACCAAGAATTCGACTTCGTCGCTCCGTCGAAGCCGTCGTCGTCGAGGAGGAGTGGTGGCGGAGTGAGGAGGACTTCCGGTGCGCCGAGAGTCGTGTTCGAAGTCGTTTGTGGCATGTAACATCGAACGAGCGATTCACCCGGCCGTACAGTGATGTCCTTCGCCAATCGGACCAGAACGCCGCCGTCGTGCTGGCCCGCAGCCGAAAAGGGACGTGGAATCGTTCGCCATCCGAGGAGTCAGGCGACGTGATCGTCATTCCCCAATTTGCTGGGTCGAGCACGATGTGAGCGTTGAGCGCCACCAGCGTTGTGAGGCCGAGTAGCATTGGAGTGTTGCCCATGAGACCAGGCGCGACGACGAGGACCTTCCGCGGAATTGTGACCGGACCAACCTTAATTGCAATGAATGCGATGCGCGCATAGGCAGTCATGTCCGTTCCAAAGCCGGTGAGGTGCACGCGCGGAGCGTTGCTGTAGCGAAGGCCTGGCAGTTTGTCGGCGATACTGCCGTCGAGTACGTCCGCAGCGGCTCCTGTATCCACCAATGCCTTGGTGAGGAGGTATTGAAGGACTTGTCGTCGGTGATCGATAGCGGCGATGTGCAAGTTGACGCAGATTCGGCCGTCGTTGATGCGCTCTCTGAGCGTGCGGTTCGTGTCCGTCATTCGCGCAATGGGGTGTGGTACTGACGGGCCGCCGTCGCCGAAGAGGGGAACGTCAAGGGGGTCCTCGACGTCGTCAAATCCCAACATGCGTGCCGCGCAGACGCGAAGCGAGGCGAGGTAGCTCTGCTCATACGGTGTGCACGGTGTCGAACCGGAGATGACGCTGGCTGGCGGGAGCGGTGCCGTCCGCTTGAGGCGAGGTCGCTTCCGCGTGGTTGTCCGCCTGTGCACGTTCATGAGGACGTCCGTCGCGGCGAATGGGCGTGCCCTGCAGGGAGCTGCCGACAGACGCAGCGGGGCCGGTGATTGCGCATTGTGGCTGAAAAGTATCCGACGCCAAGGATGGGCTTGCAGTCGGCGTTTGCGAGCTTGTTGAGGTGGCGGTTGCTGGGCCAGCCATAGTGAATCTCGTTGATCGCGTCAACTTCGGTCCCCGCTGCGCCATCCCGTCGTTCAGCCGGCCGGTAGCCAGGCTCTCCGGGGGATCGGAACGGGATGGCTTCGCGGTGGCGCGAGAGAGACGCCCGGAGATATTTGACGAGTTGGGCCAAGCGTGGCGGAGGCGCGTGTCGCGTTGGAGTACGTGCCGCTCGTAGAAACGTGTCCGTTGAGCGTCATGACTACGGAAGTCATTGTGGAGGACCACGTCCCACGCCGCGAGGCCGATTGAATTGAGGATGAAGGCCGCCCGAGTGAACAAGGCGCGAGTGAAAGCGAGGTCGGCTGACAGCCCTGAGAGGTTGTGAAATCCACCGAAAGTTCTCGATCTCGTGGAGCGTCTCCAGGATTGCGTGGGCGTTGAGTTGGTGAGACCGCTGAAGCGGCGACCAGTCGTACAAGTGATAACTGGCAGCGAATTCAGGGTCCTCGAAGGCACGGTGTCGCGCGGACGTGATCCGCTCGTAGTCCGGTCCCCGTCCAGAGTAGAGGAGCCAGCAGCCCATCGTGAGATCCGTCGACGTCCTGGGATTAGTGAGGTCGTTGTATGCGATCGTGTACGTGTGCTGCCGTGTGAGCGGTCCAAGGAGGCCGTGGGGGGCGAACGCGGACGACTGCACGCGCGAGGCTAGGCTCGGCGTCCCGGCCGACGGGGTCTCCGATGGAGCTACGGACTCGGCGGTGGAGCCACCACTGTCCGAGCTGGAGTCGTCGCCGTCAGAGGTTCCCGTCGTCTCGGTCCCCGTAGGACTACGACGCGGAGGCCTGTTACTGCCAGATGGCTTGAAGACAACACCCTGGATGTGACCGAAGCGTGCCAGTCCCGTCGGCTCGTTGGTGCGCAGATCCTTGAAGTCGGTCGACCAGACGACGAAGGGTCGGACAAAGGGCTTGCGCGCAATCCAGGGTTCCGACGAATGTACTCGTCCGTGCCCACGAGCTTGATCTTGCCGTCGAGGCGCGGTCCCAAATGTACGCGCGCGACTCCTCTGCCTTCGTCGTAGTGATGTAGTTCATGATGTTAGTGAAGCGCGTGCGGCCTTCGTACGGGTCGACAGGCGCGCCGTGGGGGCCGTGACCAATGTAAATGTGGGGATCTGACGAAGGAGGCTGTCGTTGTCCGGATCGCCCAGGGAGTGACGCAGGGGGAGGACGTCGACGATCTGTACCGCCCGGTAGGCTTCGCGGCTAGTGAACGTGATGGGCCGCCTCGTCGCCGCGTCGACGGTGGCGTGATTGTAAACGAATTGTTCCAACCAACCGTGGAGTAGCGCCCGCGCCTGCGGTTCGCGACTGAAGATGGCGGCGCCGAATTCATTGTAGAATGGATCGAATGTGAAGTTGCCATATTCGGCGTGACGGAATTGCTCGTGTATGTCGGCGTATCGCTGTTCGAAATCCATAATAGCGTTGCGCACTGCGCTCGCGTTGACGTCATAGACACTGGGACGATGCGGGTGTGACGGATCGTTCGTGGGATCGAAGTCAGCGCCCCGGACTTGGGCGTTGAGTGCGTTGATGACTCCATCCGGGAGTCGGAATGCTACGGGCCAGCAGTGGTTTCGATCCATGTCGACATCTTCGCGAGCCGCCGGGGGTGTCTCGTGCTTGATCTGGACCGCCAACCAGTCGTTGGTTGCCTTGTGCAGTAGGGATTCGAAGGCTGTGATTAAATGTGCCGGGTCGACGCGTTCGCAGTCAGGGTACTCGACCTCGTACCATTTGTCGAGTTTGGCACTGCGCGCCACTTCGCCTGAAGCCGTGAAGCGGAAGTGCAGCTCATCCTCGTGGCTACGAACGTAGTCGATGATGATGTTCCCGAGTTCCCCCGGTAGGGGCTCGAGGAAGAACGACAAGGCACCGTGCAGCTTGACTGCCGCCGCCAGGTACGCTGCGATTCCGTACACCCAAGTGTGTACCGAAAGCGGGAACCCAGGACCTGGTGGACGACGGGGGGCGTTGCAGGCGCGGTGCCCGTGGGCCCGCGACGACGCAGAGACACGACGACGCCCCCAGGGCCAGTGTAGTCATTGACGGACACCGGGAAGTACTTGGGGTCGGGCCGCACGGGTGCGGCCCGCCGCCTCGTTTGGGGTTTCCTCGTGCCCGCGATGATCTGCTGCCAGGTGTTCCGGTTGTTCGCGTCGAAGATAGTGATGTGCGAGCGGTTCTGGATCGTGTTGGGGGCACCGCGGCTGGGTCCGGCCGGTGCAACGTGCGTGAATCGGACGATTCGAGGGCCGCACAGGTCAGCATTGGCCGGCGTAAGAGTCATGGGCGGCGCGTTGAGGTCGTCGGGCATGGCAATCTCGTAGAAGCATCGTTCGACATCTTGACGTGAAGCGGAGTCACGGAGGTGCGCGTGGTTGTCCTCGTCGTAGATGCAGTCGAAGTAGTCGGCATACTTGTTGGCCGGGTGGAACTCGTCGGCGGCCGTGATCAGGAACGATCGGAAGGGCAGGCCCGCGCGGTTGTGCTGGCTGAGTTCGCCATGGCCGGGAGCACCGGCGCGGTACGGGTAGGTGCCGGGGCCGACGCCGTAGCGTAGGACACGACTGAGTGCTCGCGAGAAGTTCGACCAGCGTACGTGCATCTTCATGAGGAATGGGCGCATGTACGGGACGCGCCGGAGAAATGCCTCGAGACCAGAGTCGCCGAGTAGCACGTATGGCATGTGGACCTCACCTAGGACGTGCATGTACTTCTTTGTCGTGGTGGCGGGATGAACTGGGGGTGGGTCCCGAGTCGGGATTCCCTCCAGCTCTTCGACCGGCGGCGGCTCTGGGAGCTCCTCCGGTCTGTGCCCGTCCTCCACAGTGAGCTCCTCGGTCAGATCAGCCGTCTGTCCGAACGGGGCTGGGCCTCCGAGGATGTGAGCCGCGACGGCGAAGATGTGGGGCGCGTGTCGCCCATGTTCCTGGATCGTTTTGCAGTACGCTGTGGCCAGGAAGTCCGTGTTCGTGAAGAGAAGCGGTGTCATGAAGATGTGATAGGAGGTATCCCGTCCCGGATCAGTATCCAGAGGTAGGAAGTCACCTCCAGCTCGCGTCTCCTCGGGGCTGTATGTGCGCATGCCGTACGGGAGTGGGGGGCGAGGATTGTGGAGACGGATTGGGTACCAGTCGTTGATCGTTTGGGCGAATAATTCCCCGTTGATGTGATTGTTGCGCCGTCCAAAACCCGCATAGAACGTGTCGCGCTCGTTCTCCGTCGAATCAGGTCGCGGTTCCCGTCGGACCATCACGCCGCTCAGATCCGGCCACACTCCGTGCTGGTAGCCAGCGCCGTCGACGACCGTGAAGCCCTTCGCCCATTCCTCGTTGAGGAAGGCCCAGAAATAGACGTCAGGAATGTCAGCGTTCTCCGAGAGTAGCACCTCCTTGAAAGGAACAGTGTGGAGTTCGCTCAAAATTCTGGAGATGATGGAGTCGACCTCCTCGGGAGTGAGCCGGGCGGCCTTGCGCTCCTTCTTCTGCAACTTCTCGTCATTCGGTCGCTTCTCGCGGGGCGCTTGCGCTCTGTTCCGTAGACCATAGCGCGGGCACGAAGCCCGAAGTACGTGTTGGAGTTCCAGAAAGTGTCCTTGCTCATGTCGTCGACAAGTCCAACGAGGGAATCCCAGTCAGGAACGCGAGGCAAGATGTCGATGCCGTCCGACGTCCACTGTGTCAGGTATCCGTACTCGTCAACGTCGCGCTCAGGGGGCCGTGGGACCGGGACGGCAAGAGGGTCGGTGACGGGTACCATCGGACTGGGGAGGACAGGGAGTAGGTGATCGCGGTAGCGCGGGTAGAGCATGCAGTAGAACAGATTCAATCGATGCTCGGCGTCCAGGAGGAAGGCCCGTGTTACCGCCAAGCGCTGGGTGGTCGTAGCCTTGCTAAGTGCAGTGTCGAGTCGAGCGACGAGGCCGAAAGCAAGCTTGCTCGCAGTACGAGTGCTTGACTCCGTCTCGAGCTTGTACGCGCGACGCATGGCCTCGAGAGTCAGCTGGAGGATATGGAGCGCCACGCAGTTTTGCACGCCAGGAGCGCCGCCTCTTCAGGGTGCACCATTATGTAACGGTCAGAGTTGTAATAGAGCTCGACAGCTGGCTCGGGCTGCTTCGGGTGAAGACGGGGGCGTGCAGTCGCGATTCGAGACGGATCGGTTTGCCCTTCTTGGCGAGTTGACGCTTGTGCATGAACGTAGTGATTGACATCGCGACAACGGTGGTGTCATGTAGCTCGGCGAGCCTTGCCAGCGCAGTCGTCTCCGTGACAGACGCGGCGACGACGTTCGTGAAATTTGAGGGAGGACGCCGGAGCGGTGACGGGACAGTCCGTGCCGAAGACAGTGGTGTAGGTCGGACTCGCTGACGGGGGGCGTGCGCAGACGATGGACATCGCGTGCCGCGACCACTGCTAACTGGCTGTTCAGCCGGATCTCCTCCGCGAGCTCGGCGGTCGCCCGCTGGTTCGTAGCCGGGTTCGCGTCGGATTTCGGGTTGAAACGGGACGTGTAGTAACGGCGCAGGAAGTTGCCGGGCCCTCGACGTCGGCTGTGATGTTGACGAGGCGGAGTACGTTCTCGACTTGCTCGGTGAGCATTGACAGCAACGGCGCGTGACTCGTCGGCCATGGACGGTCGGAGCTCGGTGCTGGGTCACGAACGTCGTAGAGGTGAGCAAATCGCTATCCCCGTAGCGGTCGCGCGTCTCGTCCCACTTGTAATGGTCGAAGTATGCAGCGATGTCCCACGCCCGCGCCAGGGCCGTCGAACGCATCGACAAGGCGATGTCGGGCGGCGGTGAACCGTGTCGAAGCGTAGACAGATAGATGTCGTCAGGTCCTGTGAGCGGGGCCGTGAACTTGACAGTTTGGACCAGTTGCCTGATTGTTGCAAGGCGCGTCGCCGTGTTCGTGATCTTGTCGAAGTTCAAGAACCGTTCATCGCTCTCCGTCATCTCCACGTCGTAGTGCAGCGTCCGGAGATTGCGGGCAAGGTTGACAGCCACCTGAAGGATGCACGGTACGACTGGAGTCTTGGACTGGTGTACAAGAGTGAACTCTGTCGGTGTCAAACCAAACAGCTCCAGCATCTCTGGCCGTCCGAGGACATCGGCGAGCGGGTCGTTCGGGTGAGGCCACGTGGTCGCCGTCTCCCCAGGCGCGAAGGGCTGAGCCCGCGCGAGGCGCATGATGACGTGGATGACGGAGCGGAATTCGGTCAGATGTTGAAGGAGGTAGTGAGCCTGGTCACTCGGGCGAGTACCCAGCAACGGTTGCCCAGTAGGCGTGTTGCTGCGGGCAGCTGCGAGGTGCATGCAGCTCGTGAGCTCGCTGGCGGCGAAGAGGGTCGGCGTCTCAGGGTCTTGCGCCAATCCGTCGTCGTCGTTGTGACCATGAAGCGTCGCGGCGTGTCCAGGTACGCACGCAGCTGGTTGTGCACCACGGGCTTGAGGCGAAGGATCGTCCAGGCGTGGCGGTGTCCAAGGTCGGCGGCCACGTCCTTGATCTCGGGCTCCGAGTCGCTGGACGTGTCTTCGTCGGTGTCAGGAGGACTGTCACGGTCGTCGTGAGGGCTCGGCAAGGTCGGCGTGTCGACGATGATCCCCCTCGAAACGCGCGGGTCGCCCATGGGCACGTCCTCGTCCTCTCAGTGCCCGACGAGTCGGCAGTCGTCGAGTCAGGCATCGACGCGTCGGTCGGTGCAGTGTAGTCGGGGTGAAGTGACGGGATCGGCAGCATCGGGGTTGGGCCGGGCTCTGCGGCGGGGCCGCCGTCACAGTCGTGGCCGGGGCTGGCGGGGCGTCGGACGGGGCCAGTAGCTCAGGCGCAGGCGACGGGGCCGTCGAGACCGCAGCCACGGCCGTGGGGGACGGGACGCTGTGCGGGTCGTCAGCGAGGTCGCCATCGCCGGTGCGATGGGCGAAGCATCTCGAGCGGCCGTCGACGAGACCGGCGTCTCGAGAGCGGGCGTCGGGCCACCGGAGTCGTTGTCACGGGTGCAACGGGCTGGGCGTCCGGAGTCGTCGTCGCGGGTGCAACGGGCTGGGCGTCCGGAGTGTCCGTCGACGAGGCCGTCACCTCGGCGCAGGGGGTGGGTCGTTCCGCGGGCCGGGGCTCCGGGGCGTCGGTCGGCGGTGTCACCGGTGCCGTTGGGCACGTCATGTCGTCGTCGTGGTAGTGAGGGTTGCCCGGGGTCTGGGGCCGGCTGGTATGAATCGGGAGCGCGCGGCCGCGGCCCTGACCGTTCCCCCGTGCCTCGCCGATTGGCGCGGTGGAGCCTGTGCTGCCGCAGTACGGCGACGGGCGTCCATGGTGCGGCCACGAGCAATACCACCGATTGCAGCCTGCAAGTAGGGGGCTTGCGCCGCGGCCTGCACCGGGTCCTCTCCCTTGGCAGCTTCGCGTCGAGGCGAGCCTGCAGTTCACGTGCGAGCTGTTCGTCGGCCAGCAGCTGCGCGTGCTTGTCGGGCGGAGTGGTCGGGGACGGCGTTCCAGGCGTGCGGCGACGAAGGATGTCTGTCAACACGTTGTGGACTTCGAGTACCTCGCCGAAAACTGCGTCGGGTCCCGAAGTCGCGCGTTCTCGGCGGCGAGTCGCAAGTACTCCATGTCGACGTCGTTGGTTCGGAGAGTGAGATGCGGCTTAATCTTGTCCCGCTGTCGAGCCGGCCAGTCGTGTAGAACGGCAGCGACGTAAATCGACGCCAACTTGCGGCTCACTCCCCCAGCTGCAGCGACCGTGGTCTCAGGCACCGGGTAGGGCGGAAGATCAGTTGGTGTCGGGCCGAGGCGCGTGTTCGGCTCATCGACGGGTGCATTAACGCGTGAGCATGGTAGAACGCCGGTGCCGACAAGCAGACGGGAAGCGACGCGTTCACAGTCGTTCGCGCGAGTCGGGACGTGTCCTGCCCAGAGGTGTTGACAACTCCCGGGGCGAGAATGATTGGCCGAGTGCCTATCGGTCCAGTACTCGCGTCGCGAACGCCAGGCCGGAGGGTGCTGGCACGGACGGTGAAGGGGCTGACGTCGACGTTAAGGAAGATGTCAGCGACCCGAGGCCAGTCGTCGTTCCCCGTCAAAGACGTCGTTCCCTGTGGGGTGATATCCATTAACAGACCGATAATCCGCAGGAAGAGCGTCTTCATTTCCATCGTCACTCCGTACAGAGCGTCGAGCGTGATGTCCGCCGGTGCATGTCAGGTCGCAGAGTACTCGGGTACGGCGTGCGCTGGCGTGAGGTGGCGACGGTACGGGCAATTGCGGACGAACTCCATGTACGGCGGCGTTGTGCAGAGGCGCAGTGCTCCTGAAGCTCGACGTTAGTCATTGTCACCGTGTTGCCCGTGGTCGAGTCGATGTACTCGTAGTAGCGGTGCGCAATGCTGATCACTGATGCACGGAGCCGGTGGTTCACGATGACGGGTGAGCCATCGGGGCCGATGCTGCACGTGTGGCACGGTGCAGGCATGTCGACTGGCGACAGGAAGAGAAGAATTTGCTGTCCCCCAACACTGACCATGATCTTCTCGACCGTGCGAGAGGCGAAGACGCGGTCTCCACCCTCGCGCTCATACCTCCCCGCTGCCCTGGTGGCGACGAGCGATGAGCGTGATCGAGTCTTCCGCAATGTCCATCAGCATCTCGCGCAACTTCCGTTGCGGTTGATGGGGTCATTGTCAGCCCTGTCCTCCGACGCCTTGGGCCGCAGTACGGCGGGCGCGGGTGGAGTGGGCGTGGTCGGCGGGACGATTGGCGTCTTGTCCTCAGGGGCGAGGCCCTCTGCCGTCGCGACAGAGCTGGGTCCGGCGACGGGGTCGGTCGGAGCGTTTGCCGCGACGAAACGAGCGTAGGCGTCAGCAGCCTTTGCCGAAGTCGCGTCAGGGCCTGAGGCGAACCGTAGCTCACCCTCGCGCTCGAGAATGTAGACGAGAAGTAGGATCGTAGACTCGACGTCGTAGCCACGGAGGTACGTGCGGAGTGTGCTCTCAACGTAATTGACAGCGGCCGTTCGTCGGTTGGGGCGCATGAATGTTGGGCTGCGGTTCTGCGCGTCGGTGAAGGACGTCTTGACACGGTTCAGGAGGGACTCGACGACAGCAGCTCCTGGGAGCGTCAGCGTTGTCGTAGGTGCAGGCGGCGCGTCGGTTGTGTCCATGGCGCCGTCGGTGAAAGTGAAGACACGACGGGCGCACAGAGCGTTGACGATTGCCTGAACCGTAGTGTCAACATCGAATGCCTCGAGCTCCTTACGCAGTACACTCGTGACGTGGTTGGCCGCAGCCTGCCGCGTGCGAGGCGGCGGGCGCCCGTGTTCGTGATGGCCATCGCTGCCATTTCAACCAAGTGTAACAGCTGCTCGCCCTCAGCGCCCCGGTAGGGCCGGCGAAGCTGCTCGTTGGTGTTCGAGATGTTAGTGTTAATTGCCGCGATAGTCGTCGTCTCACGGGCGATTGCGATCCACGTGCGCAACGTTGTCACGTCATCCTCAGTGGCCGTGTCTGCAATGATGCGTGTGACGGCCGCATTCAGACGCTTGTGCTCACTGTGGCCTTTCGGGTTGATGAGCGGGCGGGTCGCCAGCAAGTGCCAATGCGGGTGGCTGTGGTGAGCGTGAGTGCCGTCAGCGCACGGGATGCCGGGGTTCACGTCGAGCGCCGGCGGGATCGGGAACCGCCCGTTCTTCGCGTGTCCGGAGATGTCGCGGGCGATCACAAAGAACTCCATCTCCCTGGTCGGGTCACGAACGGGGTGCGACGTAGGGAGGCTTTCAAGCGCAGCGATGAGCGCGGAGTGAGCAGTACGAAGTCCGTCATTGGCGCGTCACGACGGTGTGCCGAGGGAATGGGGCGGGCAACAAGGGTACCATTCTCCTGGCGGCCGACGACATGGGGGTGGCAGTCAGCACACGTCTCGTTGGCGAAAGACAGGTCCCGACGGCGAGGCATGTGCGCATCCTCCGTGAATACCGCGGTACGGTAATTGGAGGCCTGCGTGAAGACGGGGTACATGTTGTCGTGGGGCTTGGGGAAGCGGTGCGCGCGCGCCTCCTCCGAGTCGCCTTCCGCATCGATAGCGTTGCGGACGCGAGCCCAGCAGACACCGGGGCCCTTCGGCTCGAGGTACGTCGTGAGCATCTGGAGGGCGGGGCAGTAAAGGATGGTACGCGCGTGGATCTGCGCTGGTCGCTCGAAGGGATGCCATCACGAAGCCAGTCAGTGCACTGGATGCCGTCGACGTGCATGCGGTTGTTAA
>QPMI01000620.1:0-56212 GCA_004431415.1 Cyanophora paradoxa
GCGGGATCGGGAACCGCCCGTTCTTCGCGTGTCCGGAGATGTCGCGGGCGATCACAAAGAACTCCATCTCCCTGGTCGGTCACGAACGGGGTGCGACGTAGGGAGGCTTTCAAGCGCAGCGATGAGCGCGGAGTGAGCAGTACGAAGTCCGTCATTGGGCGCGTCACGACGGTGTGCCGAGGGAATGGGGCGGGCAACAAGGGTACCATTCTCCTGGCGGCCGACGACATGGGGGTGGCAGTCAGCACACGTCTCGTTGGCGAAAGACAGGTCCCGACGGCGAGGCATGTGCGCATCCTCCGTGAATACCGCGGTACGGTAATTGGAGGCCTGCGTGAAGACGGGGTACATGTTGTCGTGGGGCTTGGGGAAGCGGTGCGCGCGCGCCTCCTCCGAGTCGCCTTCCGCATCGATAGCGTTGCGGACGCGAGCCCAGCAGACACCGGGGCCCTTCGGCTCGAGGTACGTCGTGAGCATCTGGAGGGCGGGGCAGTAAAGGATGGTACGCGCGTGGATCTGGCGCTGGTCGCTCGAAGGGATGCCATCACGAAGCCAGTCAGTGCACTGGATGCCGTCGACGTGCATGCGGTTGTTAACACGGCGAGTGTGCATGTTGTAAGCAACGTTGTCGAGCCAGTCAGTGCAAAGGGGTACCAAGGACTCGCAGCCCTCGACCGCCGGTAGCGAGTCGATTTCGGGCATCTTGGCGGGCGGGGCCTTGTAGTTCGGGGTCGGCCGCCCACTTCCCTTCGAGACGTTCCCCTCCTGCTGCGAGGTGGCTGCGGGGAGTCGGTGCTCGATTTGGAGTTAGCGGGCCGAGTGCAGTGTCCATCGGCGACTCTGTGACGGGTCCCCAGGGCGCAGTACGTCCGGGTCTTCGGCTCCCGCACAGAGTCAGCGTCGGAGTTCGTGCTCTTCGCCGAGGGGGCGGCCGCGAAGGTGAGCGACCTCGTGACTGCGACGCGGGCGACGGGATTGATGGCGTTCGGGCGCGGGCGGTGCATACGGCCAAAGTTTCGAGTGAAGAGCGGGGTTTTCTTGGACGTGACGGGAGCCAAGGCGGCGGACATGCGAGTGTGGTCGTGCCGGCGGAGGCCAGCGTTGATGAGGTCGCGGATACTGCCGGCAGTGACGCCCCGCGGGGCTGCGCACACCGAATTGGAACACGGGACTCGGCCGCAGTACGGCTTCCCGTTTCCATCTCTGTCGACAAGTCAGACGGGGCCGGCGACGACGGGCCGGTCGCGTGAGTCGACGAGGGGACGGCGACGCGGGTTCAGCGACGGGGATGGCGACGGGGACGGGGGCCGTCCTCTCCGCCGCCGAAGTTACCGGCTGCGTCGCCGTCGTGGCGTTGACGTCCGAACGAAGTGCGCGATGTCCGATGCCGAGGGCTGCGTCGGCGTGATCGGGACAGTTTGCACCGGAGCGATCGGTACCATGGCCAGGCTGTCCGTCGTAGCCTCGGTCTCCCGGCCGAGTCAGGACCACCGGACTGCACGGCGTCTCCGTGGTCAGTCGGGCGAGGGTTCGGGGGCGGCGCGTTAGCGATGGGGCCGGTCGGGCGCGGAGACGGCGCGTCAGCAACGGAGCCAGTCGGGCGCGAAGGCAGCGCGTCAGTGACGGGGCCAGCCGGGCGCGAAGACGGCGCGTCAACAACGGGGCCAGTCGGGCGCGAAGACGGCGCGTCAACAACGGGGCCAGTCGGGCGCTGCATCGGGGCGGGATTGCCGAGGAGGGTGGCGTTAGATCCCGTCCCGCCTTGGCCGCCGCCTCCACCGCCGCTCTGGTAGCCGCCCCTGCCACCGCCGCGATGGCCACCACGGTGCCGCCGCCTCCTGCGCCGCCAGCACCACCATCGGGGCCACGCTTCGGGGACGGACCGTGTGGGGGACCGCCGTCGTGCTGGCGCTTGCCACTGGGGCAGCGGTTCTGCGTGTGACCCTCCCTCCGCAGTTGTAGCAGCGCACCGGCTTCGTGCACGCCGACGCGTGGTGGCCGTGCTCGCCGCAGTTCCTGCAAGGGGCGGTTTGTAGCTGCGCCGGAGCGACGGGTACAGAGTTCGACGGCGGGGGGACCGCGTTGTAGGACGGTGCCTGCGGGCCGCCAGGGATGAGGCCGCAGAGGCGGGCCGCAGCCAGGACCTCGGGTCTTGGCAGCCTTGGTTGACGAATTTGAGTAGTTCCCGACGGTACGGGTGAGAGCAACACTCGTGGTAGTCGTCAGAGTAGTGATGGATGTCCGCGGCTCCCAACGACCGACAACGTGTGCAAATGTGATCGTTGGTGCCGGGCCTCACCCTCGGCGCGCGTCGCGCGGGTAGCCCTGGCTCGTACGGATCGCCGTGACCGTCTGCGTACGGGCGTAATCGTAGGGGCGGCCGATGGGCGGGCGATTGCCGTAGTCCTTCCCGGGCACCGGTGCGTGCCAGTCGCAGCAGCCGGGGACGGGCTTGTGGCCCGGCGCCGGCTGCTGGGGCGCGGGGAGGGCGGATTGGTAGATCGGATTGGTTGTCGGCGGGGTCGACGGCGTCGTGTGGACGAGATTGACCGAAGAGCCGAGTAACTGCGAGTGCGGGGCCGAGGGCGCAGGGGACGACGAAGGCGGTGGGGTGTACGGAGTGCCGCTGTACGGCGCCGTGTACCGTCGTCGCCATCGTTGTCGTAATCGTACCCGTCGACGTTCGCCGCGTTGATGCTGGCGCCCTTCTTCGAATTCCCAGTAGGAATCGAGGGCTCCCCAGCAGTCGTCGTCACAATCAGAAAGCCCGCCTCCCGAATGAGCGACTGCGCACGAGTGCAGAAGAGGTTAAACCAGGTCTCCTTGTCCTTGGGAGTCATCCCATCGGTCGGCGACAGGTCCTGCGCCATCGTCTTCAGCTTCGGCAGTAGATTCAGCGCCAGGTCGTAATTGGCCTTGCGCTGCTGCTCGTACGGGAGGCCGGAGTACAGGCCGTGGTGTAGCGTCTTGCGCTCCGTGATCTGCTGCTCGAGCGTGTCATAGACGTCCAGCGCCTGCACAGTGTGGCCCGTCTTGTCACGCGGCAGGTCAGTGAACGCGATGAGGTCACAGATGTTGGCGAAAATACGGTCCAGTTGAGTGCCATCGTACGCCGCGATGAGCTCCTCCTTGAGACGCTTGCGCTCAGCGGGGTCAATCATGCGAACGAGGCTCTTAATGTACGAGGGGACGCCGCGAATAATGTCCGAGGGCATCTCAGCCCGGAGTTTGTCGACGACGGCCTGTCGCGTCTGGACGGCCTTCTGCGCCGCCTCCTTGGCCGCCTCCTCCGTAGCCGTCGCGAGTGTCGCCTTCGCCTTCGTGAGCTCGCTCTCTGCGTCGACGAGGTTTTCGACGAGAGACCGGTGCAACTCGACCGTCGAACGGTAGACTTCCGTTAGTCCGCCGGCAGCGAACGGACACCGAAATCGACGGCGTGGTACGCCGCCTGCGAACCGTCGTCCAGCAGGGAGTACTTCTTGTCTCCGCGAGTAGCCGAACGGATGGCGTTGTGATGTTGGAAGACGCCGTTGGGCGAGACGGGAATCCCGGTGGTGTGGCCCATCTTGCCGTCCTCCATCTTGATCGCCTGCGGCGGCTCCGCGCCCATGACCCGCCGGCGCGCGATCTCCTCGGCGTGCGCCGCTGCGACTCGGGCCGTGCGGTTGAGCATTGTCAGTTGGCCGGGGAAGGTCGGGCCATCTCGCCGGAAGTCATGCCTTCGCGCTCCATCACGCGGTCGTTCGACGTAGACGTTGCCGTCGGGCCGCGACCGCAGTACGGTACGCGAGCTGGCCCGTGACCGTCGTTCGAGTCGGACCGCCGCAACCGATCCCCGATGCGCGCGCGGCACGAACGATGAGCCAGGGAGCTAGCCGATGCCGCGGTACGGCGGGCTGCTCCCCAACTGCGCGAGTGAGCGGCGGAGGCGCGTCCGAAGCTTCGAGAAGGGAAGCGTCGGCGGCGAGGCGGGTCAGCGGAGTGCGTCCGCCAGTAGCGGTGCTCTCCGAAAGCGTCAAGCGTTCGCCTCCTCGTAGTCCAGCGGGTTCACGCTCGCGGCCAACGGACGTGCGCAGCAAGTCCGTCAGCTGGCGTGCGCTGGTCCCGGCGAGGATGTTTTAGGAGGTTTTATACGTCCCAGTAGACCTTAGCAACCTTCCCGTAGCGTACCAGCAGCAGGCGAGCAGGCTGTCACGTTGCAAGAGAAAGCTGCTAATCACAGACTACTGTGTACCCTAGGACACGGCTACCGGAAAGTATCAAGCTAGAGTCAGAAAAAGTAGCTAGGGTCGCATCTTCGTACAGGGGTACAGTGACTCAGGAAATCGCGAGAAGCCGCGGGTCAAGTCACGGTACTACTGCGAACGAAGTGCAAACGAAGCACTAACGGCTAGGAAACCCTATCGGCAACAATGCATGCAATCACGATCATGATGCATGACGTCGACCACTCGCACGCGTACGCCCCGCGCGGCTCTAGGTCTAGGCCTGATCATGACGCGCCCTATTCGTGAAATTAAATGCCCCCATAGGCCCGGTACCGATATATATATGATAGCGATCGCCATATATAGCTCTATAAAGCTAGCTTCGTGTCATGTGCCGGCTTCGCTGACATGATCATGATCATTGTTATAATTGATATTATATTAACTCTGTCGCGTGCATGCGCTTGCGCAGGACTGTGTATAGCAGCACCACAAAAGTACTTACGGTGGAAGTAACCACGACTGTCGACGTCGGTCTTCTCAAGAGGAAGACAACTGTCAGCGGAAACGGTGCCGAAGCCTCCACGGAAACGGTAATCATAACGCATTCGAATTCCGGGGATCCCGGAGTCCGGATCCTTTAGATCTACCTATATATGCGTGACGCCGACATCACTCGCTCACTTCAATGTCTGGCCTTCCCGTGCGCAGTCGCTCGAGGATCTTGAAAGGTGCAAGCTTGCGGAGGCAGCGGCGGCGGTGGAGGCAGCATTGGGGAAGAGCGGCGAAGGAACCAAATTGAACGACGACTGCAAGAAACTCATTGCGGCTGGAAAGGCATGCGCACGCTGTCCCCGGCCACGTCTATATATATGTATGCATTCAATATGATGCAAATGTATTGATCTTCGGGCGGGCGGGCGCGGGTCGCAGGCAACGTTGGCCCTCGAGATCATCGCCCTTGTCTTCAATTTTGTTGCGAAGTGCATCTACATTTCGACTGCCTTCCGCAACCCGAAGGGCCCGTCTGTCCTGCTGGCAGGCGCGGCCTGGTCCCTCGTCGTTTCTGCAGTCTTGATGATTGTCGGCATCATCGTGTGGGGGGCGGTGCGGCCTCAGTTCAGCCATATATATCTATATTAATATTGGTTTTTCTTACCCATCGATATCGACCGCGAAATCGCGCCCAGGCAATGTACACGACGATTAAGGACATCTCGAACCCGATATCGCCGTCGCTTGGCGCCTCTGCGGGCGTCGATATCGCAGCCGTCGTCCTCAACTTCATCGCTGCGTGCGCGATTTCCTAATTCTTACATAACTGCCCGGGGGCCGGGGCCGGGGCCGGCACGTTTGAATTCAAATTCGTAGCCCCGGAATTAACATTAATGGCAATCATGCTGATATGCATTGAATCGCCCATGCGCGCAGCATTGTGGCGTTCACCTTCCGCCGGAGCGACACTGGCCGTGACCATGGCAAGGCGCCCCCGGCCCCGGCGGCGAACCCCTACGGCTACAAGCAGCCCCCCGCCACCGCGCCCCCCGTCCAGGTCACCAAGTGCGTCCGCATGCCCTTGAGAATTTAAATTTAGACGTCGACGACGAGTCCCATGGCAACGAACGAGCTACTAGTTACTAAATATTGGCGATTTTCGCGCAGCGTGGTGGTCGCTCCTCCGCCCGCTGGCCAGGGTCAAATGCTCAGCAACTCGTATTAATCGCCGGGGCACAGCCCCGCCAACTGCGCTCATGATTACTGAGTCAACAAATGCAATCTAGATCAAGATCTTGAGTTCAAATGCAACTAGCTATAGCTACAGGTCAAGAGTACGAAATAGAATTCACGATGACAAACGAGACCTCTAGATCTGGCTTTTTACGAACTTGTCTGTCGTCATTTATTCGTATACTTCCTCTTTCATTCAATATACTAGTGGCCCGGCCGCGATTGTCGCGCCGGGGGTGCAAGGGGGGAGCCGGGATCTAATGAAAGAGTCGTAGTGGGACGCACATGCGTGCGGCAGATCGACTCCGGCCCAGTGCGCGCAGCAGGTTGAAGTGTAAAGATAAACACAGATTATGATTGGAAAAAATGAAGAGGCCCGATTAGGACACGCTGCGATCAAACCGAATATATGAAAGATTGGTCTGGAGCCAAAAAACGCTGAGCATCAACTGTGTTCGCACGGCCTACCGCTAACCCTGAACAGCTGGCTAAAAGATGATGGTGCTGTCTGCAGAGGGCTCGCCGTAAACATAGGCGATCCAGGCCTTCTGGAGGGGGTCGGGGCGGAAGTCGACCATGGGGGTGAGCGGCAGCCAGCGGCGCCGGTCCTGAAGAGAGCCGTCTTGCAAGAGCATGGTGAGGCGGCCCGCCGCCTCGAGCGCCCGCAGAGCGGCGCGGCTAGCGCTGGCGCTCTGCTCGCTCCCGCCGCGCATCTGGTAGACAAGGTCTTGAGTCGCGATCGGCTGCGTCGGCCCACGGCGCCGGCCCACGCCGGCAGGCGTCAAGGGGCAGGCGTCAAGGCGAGAGAAAACTGGACTTCACCCTCAAAAACCGCTTTTTGCATGAACGGCCGCAGCAGGCTGCAGCCACGACGGCCGCGAAGCAGCTGCAGCACGCGGCGCTCGAGGAGGAGCTAGCTATAGGCGGTATGCGCCACGCCAGCCCACGGGCTGCGTCGGCTGCGCCGCACGGCGTTAACGCGCGGCAGGCGTCAAGGCGAGAGAAAACTGGTCTTCGCCCTCGAAAACCGCTTTTTGCACGGACGGCCCCAGCGACATACACGTGGCGCAACCCAATTTCCACTCATTTTTTCCCGCGTTGCATACTGGACCTCGAAAACGGCCTCATAGAAGAATTTTGGCTGAAGCGAGGGAACGGGAAGCAAGCTGGGAGAAGACCTTCGGTCTTCTTCCCCCCTTGCAATAATTGATTACTGTATTGCAAAGCAGGGAGATTACGCTAGAAGCTTAATTATAAGCTTGCAGCTTGATGAAGGAGAATTCGAGGACCCGCGAGCAGGTGACGGACTCGGAGGGGGACTCGGAAATGGAGCCCGAATCCTTCGAATTCCGGGAATTTCCGGCCACTGCACCGCCCTTGGTAGTGGTAGAGCGCCGCACTCTCCACTCTTGAGTCTTGAGCCTCTGGGTTCGAATCCAGGCCGGCCGAAGCAATCCCGCTTCGAATCCCAGTGTGGTCGTTGGCGGGTTTGATGGTAACCCAACGCTGGGCGGATCCCACAGCCGCACGCACTGGACCCGAAAGGCTGAAGGTGGGGGCGGTCCTGTGCGCTCCCATAAGCCCGCATAGAGAGAAGGCTGTGCGAGGACGGGTAATCGCCCCATGGCCAGTACGGCCCGGCCCGAGACTCGGGCGGGAGCTCGAGTCGGGCCGAGAACCCCCAAGGGGAGCAAATTGGTTTTAATTTTCCGGCCACTGCGGTGCCGCATGCGCAGAGGCGGCGTGCCGCTGCACTGCCGCACTGCCGCATGCGCAGAGGCGGCGTGCCGCATGCGCAGAGGAGGTTTTAATTTTTCGGCGCCACTGCGGTGCCGCATGCGCATCATCAGCAGCGCATGCGGCGCCGGCCGGGGCCCGGGGCCGGCCTCCCTCCTGAACCGTCGGATCCGGAGTCCGGACTCCTGGACCAGCGCTAGCTATACTGTAGGCGTAGTTAAATTGCCGTGGAGTAAATTTGCCGAATTCGGCCAAAACCGGAATTGCCGTGGCGATAAATTGCCGAATCCAGCGCTCTGCACTATGGCGGGCTTAGAAACTACCGTAGTACCTACCCCCCAAGCAATTGCCGTGGTGCTAAATTGCCGAATTCGGCCTCTCGGCAATATACGGCAATTATTTACCACGGCTAAAAAACTACGCCTACAGCAGGCTATAGCTGCAGCCTGCAGGAGATCGCCGCCGGCGCCGGCCGCGGCGCCGAATCAGAGACCTCGCGATCGAGAGGCTCTGACTCTCACAGCTAGGCTGTTTCGAATCTTTCGATTCTTTCGATGTGAAGAATTCATTTCGAATTGTTTTTGAAGCAAACGATCAAAAGTAAGTGTACGACGAGTCGTCGACGACCCGTTGACGCGTACGACTAGCCTGCACTGCAAGCCTGCAACACTAGTACTGCAGCGGCAGTGCAGCCTGTGGGAGGCTGTGGCACCTGTGCAGGGAGTGCCAGGGACTGATAACTACGGCCGTAAGTCGTAAGTCCTCTCTCGGGGCACGTAACTTGTGACGTAAGTCGTAAGTCGGAGTCTGTCGGACTTCCACTTACGGACTTACACGTAAGTCCCGTAAGTCGTAACTTCTCGTAATTATAAGTACACTAGTGGCAAGTTGGCAACACTGGCAAGTTGGCAGAAGTTGCACTGGCAAGTGGCAAGTAGTGACACTGTAGTGTCACTGACTCACTGGCAACCCAGCCGTTACCCAGGCCAACCCTATGATGGTCTGGACTCTGGCCATGGGGTGGCGATTCACTCAGTGACTGGCGAACTGATTTTTCGGGATGTTGTTTTCTTTGTTCGTGTTTGAGCGTCAGCAAATTGGAAGATGTGACGTTCGCGGCCCCATTTGTATTCTTATCGACGGTTCGTTGTACACGTCGGACGGGTAAGACCGAGAGTCGAGACTCGAGAACTTTTTCTGTTTTGTTTTGCCCAGGATGAGGGTACGGAATTCTTCGGTCGACGTGTGCTGCGCTTCACGCTGCGGCGGCTGCGCATGCGCTGCCTGCGCAGCGCTAGCCTAGCTACGGCGCCCGGCGGCCCTTCGCTAGCGCCTGTGAATCATTGAATATCGATGCGCATGCATCCCTCGGATACAGCGTAACACTCCGCACGCATCGTACAAGCGCTAGCCCGGCGCGGCGCTCATATAATTAAATGATCAGCGGCTGAGGGTCACCATGGCCAAGCTTAAGTGCGTCCGCATGCCCTTGAGATCTAGAATTAATATTCAGACGCCGACGACGAGTCCCATCATCAGGACTCCCATGGCAACGAACGAGCTCGAGTTACTATATTACTAAATATATATTGCAATTGGCGATTTTTGCGCAGCGTGGTGGTCGCGATCGCGGCTGTACATGTCACCTTCCGGATAGCGCTAGCGGATGCATAGTGCCATCCCTAGACGCCGTTGACCTCGTTAAAACGTTAAACGTTAGCGCGGGTACCGGTGGTTTCGTTCAGATTTCGTTGTTTATCTGGAGGTTCGATATCGATGACAGAAGATCATTTTTAGGTCGATCCACGTCAAGCTTCAGATGGAAAAAGCTCAAAGGGCGGCACGCTCCCAGCAGGGTTTTGTATGGGACTGAGAGAACCTCAGTCGGCCAATTTGGTGACTCAGTCGGGTCAGTGAGACCCTCTGACTGTGACTGTGAGTGACTGAGGGGCCAGGGGCCAGGGCGGGCCTGGGCCGGGCGGCCAGGGCCTCAATGCCGCCTAGGGCTGTGGTCGCTGGTTGTCGCTTCGCTCGCGAGGTTCCAGCGGCCGCTACGCTTGGCGTTTTCCGCCAGCGACGCCTCCTCGCTCAGCGTTTTTTATGGCTGACAGGCGCCAAAAAAAGCTCCATCCCGCTTTTTTCTCATCTGATGGTCGACGTAGGTCGGCGACGACTCGGCGTGGCCGAGCAATCTTGCTAAATTTCGACTGTTTTCGAGCATCCAGGCGCTCCGCTTCGCCTAAAAGCAGCCTGCAGCTGGCCTCTATCCCGCAGAAATTGATGCATGGCTCGCGGAACCAAGCATTAAATCTGCATTTGCGTCTTAAAAGCTTGTACGAAATAAACTACTAGTAAACGGAACAGATAGGTTTTCGGTCGGTTTCCAGCAGTTTTTCTTCAGGTTTTGGCGGTACCCCCAGCTCAGCGACGGGCCAGCGACAGGCGCCGCTCGCCGGGCTTCAGCGGCCGCTGGGCCCGGCCCCCCCCAGCGAGCAGCGCCGAGCACAGCTCTAATGCCGCCTCATGCTGCTCTGAGCGACAGTCTCAGCGACTGCACTTAATTTCTGGGGTGGCGAACTGATTTTTCGGGATGTTGTTTCTTAGTTCGTGCGAGAACGTCAGCGAATTGGAAGATGTGACGTTCGCGGCCCCATTAATATTTGCATTCTATCGACGGTTCGCTCAAACTTCGTTGTCGGACCGGTAAGACCGAGAGTCGAGAACTTTTTCTGTTTTGTTTTGCTGGGATGGGGGTACAAAACTTCTTCGTGGCTACAACGTGGCGTGCATGTGCTTGCGGGGAATCGCCGGGGATCGCGCGGATGCGCATGCATCCCTCGGTTGCAGTGGAACACTCGGGAACATCGGAACCATCAGCGGCTGAGGAGCCTGAGGTCCGACTGTGGTGCTCCTAGTCCTAGCTATAGGCCTGCAACAGCAACATCCTGCACCGGTCAGCGGCAGAGCGAAGTGAACGCGCCGCGCGCCGGCGCAGCTCGAAGCCTTCGAAATCAGGCTTAAAAGCTTTCAGGAGCGCGCGCGTGTTCGCCGACCCCGCGGCCGCCCAGCGCGGCCATGCTTGAGGCATCGAGATCCCGCCCCGCCGGCATGCGCAGCACGAGAATTCGAAGCTAGGCCGGCCGAGATGCAGGCGGTGCTGCGAAGGCGCGGCAGCGTCCCGGATGCGCTCGGCGAGGCGGGCCGGGGGTCCGCACGAGTCCACCCCGCGGCCGCGCGCGGCTCGGACGAGTCTGAGGAGGCGCTCGCGGCGCGTCGGGGTTCGAGACCCGCTGTGTTCTTCAGCGGGCGGCCGGCGGACGTCTCAGTGCAGCTGGCGCACGGGAGCGGCGACCCTCCGAGCGCCGGCGAGAGCTCGCATCAGCAGCAGCAGCACCTTCGGGAAGCGATCGAGAACAGCTTGCGGCCGACCGGCCGCCTCCGGCTGCGCTTTCGGGACGCGGCGGCCGAGGCGCGGTTCGAGAAGGCGTACGCCGACGCGGGGCGCGCGCGGGTCCGCATCCTCCACACCATCGCATCCATCAGCACGTTCGGGGACCGTGCGCGATGGATGGATCCCCGCCTTCGCTCGGGGAGCCGCTGAGCAGCCATTGATTCCGAACCGTTTCGCGCGCGCGCGCGCAGTGCTCGTCCCCTTGGTGGGCGGATCGGAGATCGCCGGCGCCTCGGCGCCCGGGGCCCGCGCGCCGGTCTCCATAGCCCTCCGCCTCGGCATCTTCGCCATCTGCTTCGCCCTCGCGCTCTTCTCGTGGACGGAGCGATGCCGGCGGCTCCCGCCGCGCCGCTTCTTCGCGGTGTACACGTGGGGGCCGGTCGCCGCGTACGCCCTCTTCTGCGTCCGCCGGGCCGCCGTCGTCTACCACGACGCGGGGGTGAGCGCACGCTCCCACGCCCGCCCACCCGCGCGCGCGCGCCTGCCCGCGGCCGTCCGCCCCCCTCGACTGACCGGGCGATTCGATGGTCGGTGAATCGATCGGTAACGCTTGCAGAGCTACGTTTACTGTGCGTTACTACGTTTACTCATCTCGTTCATGATCAGGATTGCGGCACTGATTTAGACTGCGACCGCCGCTTCGAATCCGACGCAGACGACTTCTTTGCGGCGGCGGTCGCAATCGCGCTGTTCCTGTTCTGCCACATACCCCTCAAGTTCTCGACCGCCCTAGTACCCTACCTCGTATCCATGAGGCGCGCCCTTGCTTATTTACACAATGCCGCCGGTCGAAGGACGTAGGGCCTGGACTCCTGTCGAAGCCCCTCTGAGCTTATCCCGCCCCACAGCATCGCGACGGAGCTGGTCGGAGCGTGGACGACGCCCTCGCAGGCGCCCTCCAAGCTCCTCATCGCCGGGGCCTTCCAGGCCGTCCTGGGCACCACGACAGTCCTCGTCATCACCGCCGGTGCGCCCGCTTCGTTAAGTACTTGCCGTTGGTCGAGCTCGAGCTCTCGGGGCGGGGCAGGGGTGCGGTACGAGCTGGAGGCGCGGCGGAGCTTCCTGCAGACGGAGGCGGTGGAGCGGGCGCGGGAGGAGGCGGTCGCCCGCCAGCGCTCCGCCGTCGCCCTCCTCCGCACCCTCCTCCCGGACCCCGTCCGCCCCGCCCCGCCCCGCCCGGCCCCGTCCCGCCCGGCCCCGCCGAGCCGACGAGGGGCGGGCCAGGTGATCGAGGCGGTGCACCGGGACGAGTGGGGCCGCATCAACCGCCTCCACGCCAGCGCCACCGTCGTCTTCGTCTCCGCCGCCGGCGTGGCGGGGGCCGGGGCGGAGCTCGAGGGCGGCGGGGCGCGGGGGGCGCTGGCGGGGATGCGGGCGCTGATGGCGGCGCTGGAGGCGCTGGCGGAGCGGCACGGCGTCCTCAAGATCAAGTCCATCGGCTCCACCTTCATGGCTCGCCCCCGTCCCCGCCCCGGCCCCCCGCACGGCCGGCCTCTCACGCCGCCCCCCGCAGGGCGTCAGCGGCATTGCGTTCGACGCGGACGAGGAGGACGAGGTGGAGGAGGAGGAAGAGAGCCCGCGGGGTATGCGGCCGCGGCTTGGCTCGGGGTACGGGGCGGGGGACGGGCGCGTGCGGGGCCGCTGGCTGCGGCGGGGCGAGGGCGAGGGCGGGGCGCGGGTGCACCACACGGAGGCGGCGGCGGCCTTTGCGCTCGACGCGGTCGACGCCGCCCGGGCCCTCGCCTTCTCCATCAAGGCCGGCCTCTTCGAGTGCGCCCGCGACCGCCGCCGCTGCCGCCGGCGCCGGCGCGGCCTCACGACGCCGCCGGCGCAGGGCCCGCTGGTGAGCGGCGTGATCGGCTGCCGCCTCGCCTTCGACGTCTTCGGCGACGCGTGCGCCCCGCCCGCCCCGGCACGCTGCCCCGCCGCGCCGCTGACCCCTCCCGCCCCGCAGCTGCAACCTCGCGCAGCGGTGCCCCGCCCCGCGCAGCCCCCCACCGCCCGCCTCCGCCGCCCTGACCGACGCGGGGCGGCAGGATGTGCCTGCACGGGGTCGAGGGCCGCGTGCAGCTGCCGACGGCGGCTCGGGACGCGCTGCAGGCGGCCGCCGAGCTGCGCGCCGCCGCCGACCCCGCGGGAGCCCCCGGCGCCCCCGCCTTCGCCTTCTCCCCGCCCCGCATCGTCCTCGTCAAGGGCCGCGGGCCGATCTCGTCCTGCCTCCTCGAGAGGGGCCGGCCGGGCGCATCCTCCCCAACCAAGGCGCCCGCTCGCGTCCACGCGGTCCTGAGCGAAGCGGAGGACCCTTCGCCCGTGACCGCGAAGGGAACGTTCGCCGAGAGCCCGCCGCCCAAGGCCCGCGACCCTTCGCCGCCGCAGTTCTCCGCCTCGTGCCGCACGCGCCGCGCGAGCAACAGCGCCGCCAGCGACAGCACGGCGGGTAAACCTTCCCCCGCCCCGCCCTTCCGCCCGCAGCGGCCTCCTTCTGATACCCGACGCCAGGGGTACTCCGCTCTGTGGACGACGGGCCGGACTTTTCCCCCTTCGCGCACCTCAGGCGCGCCCAGCGTACCCCCCTGACCAGCCTCTGTCTCCTGATTGCGACGCCCGCCCTCTACCCCCGCAGGATGGGCCTGGACATGCCCGCCGCCCCCTCAGGCCACCCCAGCGAGTCGCCGGAGGGGTCGGCGCCCACCACGCGGCGCTCGTCCGGCGCGTCCAGCACTTCCCGGCGCGGCGCGCGGGGCCCCGCCGGCCCCGCGTACCTCCCCTCCGCCTCCCTCATCTCCCGCCTCCCGACCTTCCCGCGGGCCGATCCCGACCCTCAGGCTCCGGAGGCCGGGCCGGGAGGGGGGCCCCGCACGCCCCGGACGCCCTTCCGCCACTCCCGCAGCGCCCGCGTCGCGCCGGCCGCCCTGCTCCCAAGAGACGCCACCGCCCCGGGGGGCTCGAGCCCGGACGCCTCGCCCCCCCGCCACGCTGCCCCGATCTCCCCCCCCTGGTCGCCCTCCCCTTTCCTCGTCCTGGCGGGCCGCCGCCCCTCCGTCGCTAGCCTCGGCCAGCCCCCCTCGCCCCTTTCGCCCTTCGTCTCCAGTCCCCCTGCCCGCCCGCGGGTGCCTCCGCCCCCGCGCCCGCTCCGCCCCCGTCCGCCCGCCCACTTTCGCCGCAGTCGTTCTTCAGCTGGAAGCGGAGCGCCCGGGTGCCGATCCAGAGACCCGACAAGAGGAGACGCTCGCACCGCTGGTGGCAGCTGCGATACCTCGATCCCGAGGACGAGACTGCGTGCGCCGCTTGTACCCTCCGCAAGTCCCGTACCCCCGCGAGCGACGTGTACCCCCCAGTTATTGGGAGGCGTCGGCTCCGAGCCTCAAGATGGGCCTCCGGCAGCTGGTTCAGTGGGCTTTTCTGCACACTCTCATCTTTCCGGTACCCTCTTCCGTCCCATGTACCGTACCCCCTCCCTTTCTAATCCATACCCCGCGCAGATTGCGAAGCTGATGGCGAACAACACGGTTACCAACAAGCTCGTGGAGCGGTGCATACCCCGCCCCACACCCGTTCGCCTTTCCGTGCCCGACTAACACCCCCCCCCCCCCCCCCCCCCCCCCCCCCCCGCCCCTCTCCCGCGCCCTCCCCCCGGCAGGTACCGCCTTCGAGCGATTGGCTTTCTGTTCATGCTGGGGGTACCGTCGCGATCTGGAAGTTGCCCCGGATCTCTGTGCGCTCCCCGACAGTCCTCCCCTGCCCCTCTACCCCTGCCCCCCCCCCCCCCTCACCTTAGCCCCTTCCCCAGCGGTTCTGGCGGCTAGCGGCGGCTCACCTGATCGTGGCCGGAGTGGCCCTCGGACCGTGCCTCCAGTACCTTTTTGAGTTTGGTGTGTACTGTACCCCGAAAGATTCCCCCTTCCCCCCCCCCCCCGAGAGCGATTCGAACCCCCGCGCAGTGTGGGAGCTCCAGCAGAACCCCCTCGACAGGATCGCGTACCCCGCCATGAGCCTCAGGTGAGCCCGGCCCAACCATTTCGTCGTGCACGGAAGCGCCGCGGGCGAGGGGCGAGCGAGCGAGCGAACGTTCGCCCGCTACGTTCGCAGCGACGCCGATGCGACGTTCGGGCTCGTCTTCTCGGCCTCCGTCGGCATGCTACCCTTCTGGCAGACCCAGGTACCCCCCCCCCCCCTTGGAAGAAACTACGCGCAAGCAGGAAAGCGAGCGAACGCGTATCCGCCTGCGTTCGCAGGCGTGGGTGGCCCCCATCGTGGCGTGCAGCGTCTTCACCGTTGCGAGCCGCCCCAACGACGTTGTGCCTCTCTGGCTCGGCCTCTTCGCGGCCGTCGTCAGCGCCGCCGGCTACCTCCGCGAGGCCGAGGCACGCAGGTGCGTCGAGCCTTGAGCTTGTGCGGCGGGTCCGGTTGCTCGCTGACGGCGCCTGACGCGCAGGGGCTTCGAGCTGCGGGGCCGGGCGGGGCGGGAGGCGCGGGTGGCGGCGGAGGCGGAGGCGGACACGCGTGCGCTCCTCGACCTCTGCCTCCCCCGCGCCGTCCTCCGCCGCCTCCCCGCCCCCTGGCCCCTCGCCCCGGGCCCCGACAACCCCCTCGCCTCCGCGTGCGCCCGCCGCCCCCGCCCCGCCGCCGTCGCCGAACGCTTTGTCTCACTGGCCATGGGGCCGGCGGCAGCGAGCTCGAGACGATGGAGTTCGAGAGCGTGGCGGTGCTGCAGAGCGACATCGTCGGCTTCTCGGCGCTCAGCGGCCGCACCGACCCGCACCGCCTCGTCGACGCCCTCAGTGCCCCCCGCCCCGCCCCGCCCCGCCCCGCCCCGCTTGTCTCACGTGCGCCCCGCCAGACGCGCTCTTCGCCGCCTGCGACGAGATCGCCGAGCGCCACGGCGTCCAGACCCTCCGCACCGCCGGCGGTCCGCCCCGCCCCTCCCCTTGCCGCACGCCCTGGCCCCCCCGCGTTGCTGAGGCGGCGGCGGCGGGCAGACTCGTGGGTGGGGCGGTGGGGCTGGAGGGCCCCGCGGGCCCGCGGGAGGTGGGCGCCCTGCTGCGCGCCGCCGACGAGATGCGGGCCCTCTACGAGCGGACCCGCGTCCTCGCCCGCCGCGCCGCGCCCATGAGCGGCTCGCTGCGCGTCGGCCCCGGCGGGGACGCGCGGGAGCGGCCGGCGGACTTCGGAGAGGGCAGCGGCCGCCTTGTGGAGGAGCCGGTGCGAGGGCCCGCCCGCCTGCCGGCCATGGCCGGCCGGGTGCAGCTGACGGGGTGCAGATCGCGGCGCGGATTGGGGTGGGGCTGGGGCGGGCGGCGGGGGCCGTCGTGGGGGCGAAGCGGTGGACGTGGGAGCTGGTCGGCCCCGCGGCGGACGACGCCGGCGAGATGGAGCGCACGGGCCTCCCCGCCCGCGTCCACGTGCGCTCTGCCCCCTCGCCCGCCCCGCTCTGCCCCCCGTCCCGCCGCCCCCGCCCACGCCGGGCGCAGGTGACGGCGGCGGTGGCGGCGGGGGCGGGGCCGGGCTTCGCCTTCGAGCCCCGCGACGCAGACTCCGACTCCCTCCTCCTCGTCTCCTGCCCGGGGTCGAAGCCGCCCTCGATCCCGAGCCTCGGCCCCGGCCCCAGCGGCGTCGGCGTAGGCCTCAGATCCATCGCCTCGTCAACCTTGCGCGGCCCGCTGGAGTGATTTCAACAGATCTAGATAGAACTGTTTATGTAGCGGCCATCCTTTCAAAATCAGTTTAATTTGCGACTCGTCGAGTCCGTTTCGGGCCTCGCGCTGCGTTTGCAGTGCTAGTGTTCTTTGCAGTCTTCGGCCCATGCGATGGCCATGGCGCCGGCCCTCACACAGTCTACTTGCAATTGGGTACCTTCTTTTGTATGTACGTCTAGATGCATATGGCGGTCCTTATATACTGGTTCGAATTCTCAGCATCACCTGTACACTTGCTTTAATTCTCATGCGAAGAGCCTTCAATTAATTGCGCGATGCATCTGCTTGTTGATACCGATAAGCGCCTCGAAATCTTAAGCTTCAATGTGTGCGTGTACTTGAACTCGTTGCTGTTTTTGATGCGATCCGATGCATTGGAAATGCATGACAGTCAATCGATATCGCCGAGTCGGCGTGCTTTCGAATTCTTTCGCAGTGCCATCATGTACCGCAGTACATATACATGTACGTTAAATTATATAAACAAATGCATGATTTATGATTAAATTGATTATAAATTACCCAGCAATCCAGAACGGGGCACAACATTTCGCGATCGCTCGCGATCGGGGGGTACCGGTCGCTCGCTCGCTCGCTCGCTCGTCGCTCGCTCAATAGTTGGCGGATGCTGGCCCCCGCGCCCCTGGCCATGGCCCGGCCCGCGGCCCCCGGGCCCCGCGCACGGGGCCCGAGGAGATAGCCCGCCCCCGCGGCGCGGCCGGCCCCGCGGCGGGTACACGTAGACACCGCAGCCGCCCTTAGGATGACGCTCTAGATCTAAATATCGATATCTATGCGTCTGAACTGCGTGGCTAGAGCCTTCTAGGAACTGGGGACCTCCTTGCCCTGCAAGGCGGCGAGTCGGGCCAAGACCTGCGGTCGACATCGCCCGTGGGGCGTCAGACCGGGCGCGGGGATTAAGGGATGGATGGATGTGGGCGGCGCCGGCGCGCCTGCGGGGGGTGCGTCGCGGCGCGGACCTGCACGCGGGCGCGGGGATGCGGTCAGAGGGGGCCGGAGCTCAGCTAACACGAAAGATGAAGCTCCTAGCTGAGCTACTATCTGGAACTTTTCCGGCAGGGATCTTCTCCGCAACTAGCGCTCAAGCCCGCTTATATTTTTGAATCGAATTCGAAAGGGCGCACGTTCTCGAAGCGCTCGCGGACGACGCCCTCGGGGTCGATGAGGAACGTGTTGCGCGCCGAGCCCGACCCGAACTTGAAGTCAAGCCTGGGGGTACGCGGTTTCAGGGGATGGAGGGGGGGAGGGGGGCGGGTGGGGGTGAGTTCGGGGGCACCAGGAGCCGTAGAGCCGTGAGACGGCGCCCCTCTGCGTGAACGGAAGGGGGGGTAAGGGGAACGAAGGTTCAGAATGAGGAGAGGAAGGTGGGGGTACAACGCCAACGTGAGGAGGGTGGGGGTGGGGAGGGTGGGGGGGGGAGCACCGGTTCTGCGTCGGAGAGGAGCGGGAACCGGAGGCCGTACTCGTCACAGAAACCTGAAGGGGGCGGGGGGGGGGGGGGGGGGGTAAGGGAAGCCGGAGTACAGGAAGGACCGATGGCGGGGGTACGGCCGCGGCGCACCGTTGTGGGACTCGACAGTGTCGGCGGAGACGCCGACGACCTCCGCGTTCAGATCGTGGAACTGCTGCAGCGTCTCTGCGGGATCCGGAGGCGATCGGATTGCTCAGGTTCGGGACTCAGGTGAGCGGGGGCGGGCGAGGGCGGGTTCGCGCGCGCCCTGGAACCGCCGCGCTTCGATGGTGCAGCCACTCGTGAAGTCGGCCGCTGCGTAGCGGCTCAGGTGAGTCCTCTTGAGGAGCGCCACGACGCCGGGGCGGATCAGATTCGGCGCGGCACACGCACGGTAGAAGTAGAGAACGACCCAGGACTTGCCCTTGTAGTCGGAGAGCGTCACGGTTCCGTCCAGGCCTGCCGCGAGCGATTTAGCGGACGCGCGTCGTGGGCCGGGGGCGAACAGGCGGTCCGCGGCCGACTGGGCCGTGCGCGCGCGCGCGCGCGCCGCACCAGAGAGCGTAAAGTCGGGCGCCGGGGATCCGACCTCTGGTAGCTGCGCCCGCATGCATATCGTTAGCTAGCGCGCATACGCCCCATCGCCTGTGCCCGCGCTCGCGCTCGCGCGGCGGCACGTGCGTACCTTCGTCGAGGTCGGGGCGGGCGCCGCCCGGGCAGGGGACGCCCCGGCGAGGCCCGCGGCGGTGAGCGCGAGGATTGCCGCCCTCCGCGAGACCGTTGCGGGTGCCGGCTGCCGGCTGGGGCCCGCGGACGACGACGCGAGGAACTGCGGCGTGCCCGCCGCGCGCTGGCCGGCCCGGGCGGGCGCCTGGAGATGCTTACGCTTTGCAGGCACCGGCGTGCCGGCGAACGCCGACGTGGACGAGCGGAGCGCCGGGACTGGCGCGACGAACATCATTTTGTGTATCCCGTCTTGGCTGCCTTCAGGTACTAGTGCCTTTTCAGCAATGCGCGGCCGGCTTCTGGTCCTCGCCGCGGCGCTGGTCTTGCTCTCCACAGCGGCGGCGCTGCGCGGCGAGTCCGCGCAGCGCCCGCTGGGCCCCGTGCCCTTCGCACCGGTCAAGCAGCATGGACAGGGCGCGCCCAAGCAGGAGCCCGGCGAGGCGCACCGCGTGCTACAGATCCCCGGCCTGGATCCGAAGGTGCGCTGGGCGCCCCGGCCCGAAAGCGCCGGCGCGCGCGGTTGTGTGCACGCAGCGAGCCAGCTCTTCCACGGCGCTCATACGTGCCATGAATACAGATGTTAAGCATCCAAACAGAGCGATTCGCCTTTGTTGAACGCGTCGCGCGCAGGCCCTCGGCCCCAGCTACGCCGGCTTCGTTCCGGTCCGATCCTTGCCGCGCCGCGCTTGCACTCGCGCGGCGCAGCAGACCAACTCTGACGCAGATCAACGCGACGGGGGCGGCGGACGGGGAGCCGGGAATGATGTTCTACTGGTTCGCATCCCTTCACTTAACTTGGATCCGGAATTTGATCCGAGCCGCCCGGCCGACGATGCTCGCGCCCCGATCGACGCGCGCTCCGCGCAGGCTCTTCGAGGCGGAGAAGGACGCCGAGAGCGCCCCGCTCGTGCTGTGGCTCTCCGGCGGGCCCGGCTGCTCGTCCACATTCGCCCTCCTCTTCGTGCGCGAAAGCGAATCAGAGCCCCCCGGATTCGAACCCATGACGCCCGATCCGCGTGCGCAGGAGAACGGCCCCTTCACCATCGACCGCGAGGGGACGCTGGAGACGAACCCGTTCTCGTGGCACAAGGTGGGCGTACCCCCCCTCCCGCAGCCACCCGCCCGTACCCCCCGTGACGCCCCGGCAGGTCGCGAACGTCCTCTGGGTGGACCAGCCCCTGGGTACCGGCTTCAGCTACGTCTCGGATCCGAAGGGGTATACCCGCGACGAGAGGACAATCGGTGGGCGTACCCCGCTTCATCTCTGCGCCCCTCTGGCGCCGACGCCGTGCCCTCCGCAGCCGAGGATCTGTACTGGTTTATGCAGGGCTTCTTCGCGCTGCACCCCCGCTTCTACCCCCTCCCCTTCTACATTTTCGGCGAGAGCTACGCCGGGCACTACGGTACCCCCGCGCTCTAGGTCTCCGTGGCCGGTACCCCTCCTCGCCCGACCTCCCCCGCAGTCCCCGCGTTCGCGGCGCGGATCCTGACGGCGGGGGCGGCGGGCATGGGGCCGTACCCCCCGAACCTCAAGGGCATCGGCATCGGCAACGGCATGACCGATCCGGTCGTCCAGGTACCCCCCTCCCTCCCCCCCCCCGCGCCCGTTTTCCGCTCCCTGACTCCGCTCCCTGCAGTACGGACAGTACTCGAAGGTGGGTGGGAGCGTGCGGGGCGGCGGCGCCCACGGCTGCAGAAAGATGCTTTAGAGGCTTTTACAGCCCGGCGGAGACCGATACCCCGATCGGGGGCTAACCCCGACCCCCGGCCCCGCCCCGCCACCCCCCCGCCCCGCCACGCCCCGCCCCGCCCCGCCCCGCTCTGCTCGGCTGCTGACCGACCCCGGCCCTCAGTTCGCGTACGCGCACGGCCTCATCGACGCCAACGCCGTCGCCCAGGCGAGCCCCGCCCCCGCCCCCGCCCCCGTCCCCCGTCCCCAGACTCCACGCTCCCCCGTCCTCCACGCCTCTAGATCTCTAGATCTAGATCTTCGAGCTCAAGTTTCAAGTCCTGTTGATTTCGACTCCTCGCCGAGCGCGCTGCTGACCGCGCGGGGCGGGGCGCGCGGGGTGGCGGCAGGCGGACGCGAAGCACGCGGAGTGCGCGGCGGCCCGCGAGGCCGGCCAGCCCGTGCGCGTACCCCCCCTCCTACCCCCCTCCTCCTCCTCCCCCCCTCTTCTCCTCTCATCCTCCCCCCCTCCCCCCGGCAGCCCGGGGCGCTCTTCTCGCTCTGCAACGAGGTCTTCGGCGTCGTCCTCGCCGCCGCCGGGCCCGTCAACGTGCGCGTGCTAAAAGAGGCTGCGATCCGATGCGACAGAGAGACGCTAGCGCGTCGTCAGCGCAAGGGCTGAATGCTTGTACCTTCTTCGCGCGCGCGTTCGAGTGCTCAGGTGTACGACGTGCGGGACAGCTGCGTGACGCAGGGCGGCAGCTGCTACCAGACCCCGCAGGCCGCCGCCTGGCTCGCCGTGCGCCCCTCGGATCGCATCCGATCAGATCTGATGTGATCCGATCGCTTCGTTCGCAGCGGGAGGACGTGCAGGAGGCGCTCCACGTGATCGCCCCCGGCCAGGCGAGCGTTCGCCCCGCCCCGCCAGCCCCCCCGCGCCCATACCCCCCTCCTCTCTCTACTCCCCACCCCTCCCCCAAATCTGCGCGCGAAGCTCCCTTCGCGCTTTTGCAGTGATTTCACCGCCGCTCGCCTGGCGCAGGCGACGCGGAAGTGGGAGATGTGCGACATGCGCGTCTACGAGAAGCTGCGGGGCGACTGGTGCGCCCCTAGGCCTGCGCGGGCGCCCTCTGCACCCCCCTTCCCCTTCCCCCCTTCCTTCGGAACCCCTGTGGCCTCGCCTCCGCCGACCCTGGCCATGGCTCCGCAGGTTTGTCCCGCAGAAGTTTGCGATCCCCCTCCTCCTCGAGCACTACAAGGTACCCCCCTCCTCCGCCCACCCCCCCCCGCCCGCGCGACGGTACCCCGCAGGTTCTCGTCTACGCGGGCGACATGGACCTGATCTGCAACCACATGGGCCAGAGCGCTTGGTGCTGTCCCCCCTAGGAGCTGTACCCCCCTTGGGGTACGGGATTGAGGGGCGGTTTCCGTGCAGGCTCCAGCAAATGGAATGGACCGGGCGCCCCGGCTTCCTCGCCGCCCCCGTGCGCCCCCTTGAATCAGATCAGACCTGATCTGATCTGATCTGATCTGATCTGAGCTGCCGGCGGCTTGGCGGCCCGCAGAGGCGCCTGTGGGCCCTGGGGGACGCCCTGGCGGGGTACGCGCACTCCTCGGGGCCCCTCACGTACCTCGTGCGCCGTACCCCTCCCCTCGTCCTCCTCCCCGTTTCGGCCGACGCGTACCCCGGCAGGTCGTGCGGAACGCCGGCCATATGGGTTCGCCGCCCCGCCCCGGCCCTCGAGATCAGATCAGATCTGATCTGATCTGATCTGATGTGAGCAGTGCCTATGGACCAACCAAGGGCGGCCCTGGGTGCGCGCCAATCCCCTCCTCTCGAAGAAGCCCGGATCATATAAAGTGGGCCTCTGCCTCAGACCCACCATAACGTTGACCGTCGCCCCCGCAGAGATGCTGCGGCTCTTCGTCACGGACGCCGAGATCGGTTCGGCGTCGGCGTCCCAACCAAATTAGTCGGCTATATATAGATCGGTCGTATCTACACGTTCCTATGTACACAAATGTGCACGCTCTGCTGCTGCTGCTGTCCCTTCGAAATTCGAATCCGCGAACCCCGCTTCGCGAGCCGCCTCCGAGCTCCGAGGCTCTGTTCCAAGTTTGTACACGGGGTTGAAGAGGTATATATATAATCCCCAACGTTAACGTTAATTATATAACCGCGTCTCCTATACAGTGAGCGGTCGACGTCTCTTTTTTTTAAGCCCTGGCCTGGGGGAGGCCCTTTAATATCCCGGTCGGGCGCGGGTCCCTTCGTCGCCCGGCGGCCGTGCGGCTGCTGCAATGAGCACGAGGCGTTCCCGCTCGAGCTCTCAGTCGATCAAGGGCCGGGCCCTGCCGCCGCGCACGCGCGCTACCCGGGTCGACCGAAGGGGAGGGTTACCCATATCGACATCGCTTTCCTTTTTAAGCTTTAAGCTTGGCAATCAAAACAGCAAGAGAAACATCGAGAAGTTAGCCCGGCCGCGGCAATATTTAGTTGCACTCGCCGATCATCGGATCGCAAATTCATGCCGGTGCACGTGCACGTGATCGATATCATATGCATGATTGATTGCATCATGGCATTCGAAATTCGCAGAAGACATTGAAACAAGAAACTGCCAGGGTTGATTGAAACTTCGTATTCATGGGTATGCTGCCATGCTGCGGGTACTGATCGGAAGCGGCGGCTGTGCAGTGCGAAGGCTAGCGGGGTAGTGTGGAGGAGAAGAGATCTACAATTGGTTAAGGTCTGTACAGCACAGCAACGCACTTACGGCTGGATTCGAAGGGGGGTACGCTATAGCTACGAGACGGTGCAATGCCCGCGGCTCTTGGAGCGCGATTGGGGCGCGCGCCTCCGGATGACGGGAAGGCCATCGCCGGCGCCCCCGGGCCCTCCCGCGGAGCCTCCGGGCTGCTGCCGCCGCCCCGCGCCGGGGCCCTCGGAAGGCTCGCCGAGGCCCGAGCCCGAGCCCGACCCCGAGGCGGAGGCGGAGGCCGAGGCCGAGGCGGAGGCCCGGCGCGCACGCTCCTCCCTCCTGCGGCGGCGCGTACGATTAGTTCGGTTCGAATTTAGGTATCAATGAGAGATCGCTGATCACTGATGAATGATCATCGTCGTTTATGTAAGATTAGATCGGATCGCGATCGGGCGCACATCCTGCGGAGGCGGGCGCAGATCTCGGGGAAGTCGGGGCGGAGGGACTGGTCCCGCTCCGTGCACTCGTCCACCAGGCGCGACAGCTCAGCTGGGCACGCCGGGTCCACCTGGGAAGGGGAGGGGGGGGGGGGGGGGGGGGAGCTCAGCTCGGCCTCGAGCGTCATTCAGCTGCGGGATGGGAGGGGGGCGGACCGGGAGGGAGGGGGGGTGGAGGCCCTTGTATGCGACCATGTGCGCCGCCTTGTCCACCGCTGCGCCCGAAAATGTAAGAGGGGGGGGGGTGGAGGGTGAGGGGGGGGGGCAAGCTCCGCACATTGGATGTCGGGGTAGGGGGGCTTTCTCGACACGACCTCCCACATGCAGACGCTGCGCGCGCGGGCGAGGGGGGGGGGAGGGGGAGGGGTACCGGGTGAGGAGAGGACGCGGGGTCGGGGGGGGGGAGGAGGAACGATGGCGGAGCAGTGAGCATACCCCCAACTGCGAGCGCCGCGGGTCAGAGGACTCAGAGGGCGGCGGTGGGTCGGGGGTACGCGAGGCGCACCTATACACGTCACACGACCTGTGGTAGCGCTCCCCACGCAGGACCTGCATGTAGCCCCCTCTCTGAGAGCAAGCGGGCGAGAGAATCGCGTGCCGCGCACCTCGGGCGCCTCCCAGCGGTACGATCCCGTGCACGGCTGCGCTCACGACCGCCGCGTCAACAGGCGATCCCAGCGCAAGGCGATCCCAGCAAATGCTAATATCTTGATTTAGCTCAAGGTAACGCTTGCTCTAGCGTCTCAAGCGCCGCTATCCTGTGGCCATGGGCGCCGGGCGCGGGCGCGGGCGCGCGGCCATCGGGGGCGGCCAACGGCGATCCCAGCTTGCTTGCTCGAGGCAAAAGGCGATTCTAGCCCAAGGCAAATTGAAGCTCGCTCGATCATATGAGGGCGCACGGTCATCTTGCCGTCGCGGGCCTCGTAGCGGGCGAGGCCGAAGTCGACCAGGTGCACGTCCCCCGCCTCGTCCAGCTGCAGGCGAGCGCTTGAGGGCTCCGATCCGAGGCGCGGGGGGCGGGGGCAGGGGCGGGGCGGGGGGCGGGGCGGGGCGGGGCGGGAGCGTCTAGCTGCAAGGGAGGGGCGGATCGAACGCCAAGCTTAAGGGCTCCGATCCGAGGCGCGAGGGGCGGGGCGGGGGCGGGGCGGGGGCGGGGTGGGGCGGGAGCGCCCACCAGCAGGTTCTGGCTTTTCTGGGGGCGGATCGGGCCGGGCGGCGGTCAGGGTGGCGCGCGCGGCGGCCGCGACTCGAGTTCGAATCCGCGCGCGAACGATTCGCGCACGATGTCGCGGTGCAGGATCCCGAGGGAGTGGAGGTACTCCATCGCGGAGGCGAGCTGCAGGCCGAAGCGTAGGGCGGCCTCCAGGCCCCAGCGCGGCCTCCCGGACTCGTGCAGCTCGTGCCAGAGCGTGCCGCCCTGGATCAAATCCAGGAGGATGAAGGGCTCCTCGGCCTCCATGCACGTCGCCAGCAGGCCCCTGAGAGAGCGCCCGCGCGCCCCGCGCCGCGTGAGCGCTAGGCGCCGCTAGCACGCCCGCGCGCCCTCGCGCAGCGGCCGGAGGTTGTTGGTTAGCTATAGCTATGTGTGTGTGTGCTAGACGCGCGCGCGCGAGCGGGCGGCGGTCCGGCGGGGCTTACACGATGTGCGGATGGTGTATGCGGCTGCAGGAGCGTATACATGCGTCAGGCGGAGGTTCGAGCGGCAGCGCCTAGGCCTGCCGGTCGGATATCGATCGCCGGACCTTAGGAACAGGACCTCGGTCTTCATCTCAGCGACGGCCTCCTCAAAGCCGATGTGCTTGCACCGCGCCGGCGGCTTGACGCGCTGCGCAGGAGAAGCTCCGCTCAAACTGGTTGGCGGACCTGCGCGGCATGCGTACGCACGTACGCACCTTCGCGGCAACGATCCGGCCCTTCCAACGGCACTTGAAGACCGTGGAGCCTCCGCCTGCCCGGGGGTGAGCGGGAGGAAGGCTCCGGCGGGGTCCGCGCGCGCGCGCCTTCGGAAAGCGGGGCAAGGAACTCCACTTCGGCCGGGGAGCACCTCGGGATGGGCTGCGGGGCCACCTCCCCGGGCTCGGGCCGCGGTTCCATCGCTACGTCGCTCGGCATCGCTCTAGTCTGTGCTGCGGCTGCTACAGCAGTGCTCCCATAGCATGCTACCCCGGTATACGTATATACGTAGCCGGCACGCAAAGGAGCAACCGCAAAGTGGCGATATGGAGTCGGTTGCGGGGGACGCCGTCACGAGAGTCACGCCGACGAACCCCAACCGGCCTTTTGCGAACGAAGAGGGTTGTACCCCCAGTAAAAGACCGTTACGAATAACCTGCTTGCCTGGCCGTCCCCGCCCCACTGCCAGCGTCCCGCCATCAGAATGGTGTTTGACATCCTTTCCCCGCGCAAGCGCTCGGCTTTCCCGGCCCAGCAGCAGCAGCCGGTGATGCCTCAGGGTGCGCTGCCCGCCCGCGCCCCGGGTCCCTCGGGGACCGTCCGCCGAGCCTCTAGCCTCTGATCGACCATTCTACGCGTCCGTTGCACGGTTCCACTGAGTCGCTGACTGGGGGCCCGCCCCGCATGCAGAGCCCGTCTACGAGTCGGTTGACGTGTGCATCAGCGGCCGCGCCTTCGTCCCGCCCGCTCCGGCGGCCCAGTCCTTCGAGCCTTACTTCCCTCATTACAACCAGCAGACGACCGCCGAGGCCCCCGCCCCCGCGTGAGCGCTCACCCGCCGATCCGGCTCGCCTCTGTCCATTGACGCTGACGGCGGCGCAGGTCGCCCTACAAGAGCCCGCGGACCCTGGCGCAGGACCCGAGCGCGCTGGCCTCGCCGGCCCGCGTGCGCTCGCCCTTCAAGGCGGAGACCGAGCCCCCGCTCCCCGTGCGCTGGCCGCCCCCAAACAAGCCTTCTCTGAGGCGACCGGGCTAGCCTGACTCGAGTCCGCGCCAGGTCGAGCCGCCGGTGACCTCGAAGCTTGGGGAGGAGCCGACGGTCCCGGCCCCGGCCCCGGCCGAGGAGGGGGAGGGGGAGCAGCCGGCCCAGCCGGAGGGCGAGGCCGCCCCCATGGACCAGGTGCTGTGGACGATCTCGTACACGATCCGATGATCCGACGCCGACGCTGAAACCGAACGGCGCGCAGGAGCCGTGCGACTGCGGCGACTGCGACAGCTCCGAGGCGGCGACCACCGAGACCGGCACCGAGGCCGCCGGCGCCGCGGGGCCGCTCTCGCCCTCCGCGGCGGACAAGGAGAACAACGCCGGCGCCGGGCCGCGGAGCATCTCGGCGCGCAACCTGCCCAACCTCCCCGAGAAGGTCTACGTGAAGCGGTCCGCAATTCCATCCGTTCCTTCTTATCGTTTCTTTCCTTTTCTCGTCTTATGTCCCGCACCAGCTTTGGCGCGGACCGCGTCTTCCACACGGACAAGAAGGCGAGCCTCCTCTTCGTGGCCCCCTTGCCTTTTTTAAGCCGCCTCCTGAGACTCGAACCCGGGGCGCAGTGCAAGCGGTTCATGCAGAAGAAGGCGAAGGAGAGCGCCATCAAGCACCACATGACGCCCTGCGGCAAGGTACCCCCCTCCTCTCCCTTTTCCTTTCCTTGCTTCGAGGGCCTCGTCTCACCCGAGGCCGCCCCCCGCAGTGCTCGGCGCACCTGGTGCCGGCCCCCAAGGCCCCCGCGGTCACCTCGCCCCTCCGCCAGCCCGCCCTGTAAATGAGGGCCCGGCCGGACGACAAGCTCGCCCCTAAGAAGAAAAGGCACCGAGCTCGTTATTATTCAGCTCCGATATCCTTCGAGTGTAGTCTTCGCAGCTCTTCCTCTGCAGTTTCATGCTCTGATTTGATTTCGTGGTTGCATCCACACGGCAGTACTAGCTAGGCAGGACTCTCCATGCATGTCAGCCCCGCGTCCGATGCGTGGGTGTAAATAAAGAACCACTCTTGCGTCGACGTCAGCACGCGAGCAAGACAAGCTCCAAGGGCGAGCAGCCGCCAAGGTCCGAGGGCGAGCAGCTGCTGCAGCGCGCGGGCGAGACAAGGTCCGAGGGCGAGCAGCTAGAGCTCAAGCTAGGTTGAATCGCCGCAGCTGGCATATGCATGGAAAGCGATCTCATTCGTTATTATATATAATTACAGATCTGGGCTGGCCCGCCACGCGCGCGGCCGGCCATGGCCGCGGGCTGACGTCGACTAGTACTAGACAGGCTTCCGGCGCGCTAGAAGGGCGGCGGGGGCTGGAGCTAGCCAGCGCTAGCTGAAGGCCCTGAGGATGGCGCCGGCGCTCGACGCGCGCACGCCCGCATATGCATGTGCACAGAGGCCTGCGCCCCGCCGGCGCCGGCGCTAGCCGGTCGGCCGTGGCCGCCGGCTGACTAGACAGGCTTCGAATTCCGGCGCGCTAGAAGGGCGGCGGGGGCGGGACGCCGGGGGCGAGAGGCGCGAAGGCAGGCGGGCGGGGCCCGGCGCCGGCGGCCCCGCGCTCGGCCTCCGGCACGGGCGTCGCCCCCGGCACCGGCAGCGGACGCAGCGGCGGCTGCGGGAGGAGGAGGAGCAAATCGCCGGCGGCCGCGGCCGCGGCTGCCCCGGGGAGGGGCGCCGGCGCGGGGGCGGGGACGGGGCGGGCCCAGCCTCGAGCTCCGGAGGGGCCGAAGGGGAAGCGGCGGGCGCCGGCTCCGGCTCCGGAGGGTGCAGAGGCGCTGCGGGGCCGCGGGCGCGGCGCCCCCGGCGCCCTCCTCCGCCTCCGGCTCCTCCTCCGCCCTCGCCCTCGCCTCCACCTCCTCCTCGGCCTCAGCATCTGCCCCCGCCTCGTGCGCCGGCTCCCGGGCCGGCGACGGCGCACGTCGCCCGGGCCCTGGAGGGCCCCCGCCGGCCCGCCGCGCCGCGTGCTGGGCGAGGTCGGCGGCCGACGCCAAGAGGAAGACCGTGGTCCGAGCGAGGAGGAGGGCCGAGCAGGAGGGTGCCAGCATCTCCGCCGCGAGACCCGCCGGCGTCCAGATCGTCCCCAGCAGCTGCGCACGAGGGGCTCGGGCCGGGCGGGGTACAACATAAGGGCGAGGGCGCAGGAGACGCACGGGGTTGTTCTGGATGGCGAGCGCCGCGGCGTGAACAATCTGCGATCACGTCATGGGGATTGGACGGGGGGGGGTACGCGAAAGCGCGCACCGTGAAGCCCGGTCGGAAGCTGCAGCGGACGGCCACGGCGGGGGCGCCAGGGGCCGGAGGGTACGCGCACGGCAGCGCGCCCAGCTGGACGCCGTGCTGGACTATGGCGCGGGCGACGGAGAGCGCGGCGAAGTCGGCCACGGCGGGGCCGAGAGGCTCAGGGGCCGGCGCGGCGGCGGCGGCGGCGGCGCTGGGGTGCCTCCAGGTCGTCACGGCGGGGGCGGGGGCGGGGGCCGGCGGCGCGGGCTGCGGGCCGTGGCCCGGCCTCGCCGCGCCGGAGCCGGGGCAGCGAGGGGGGGTGCAGCAGCTGGACGTGCGCTCGGGCTCTGCGTCCCGTCAGCCGGCCACGGACAAACGAGCGCGCGCGCGGGCGGGCGGGCGATCGCACTCGCTCTCGGAGGCCAGCGGTGCGCCGCAGAAGCCGCAGCGGGAGCCCCACGGGTGAGCCACCCGCGAGTGCGCATCCGCCCTGCGCGGAGGGGGGCTGGCTGGCTCAGCCCGAGGCAGGAAGGCCGGCGCCGGGTCGGGGGCTGCCCGCGCACTCTTGGGGGGAGGCGAAGGCCGCGGCGCAGAATTCGCAGAGGAGGCGTGGCACCGGCGCCGGGCCCCGCCCCAGCTGAAGGCCGCCGGCCCCGACGTCGACGCCGCCGCGCGCCGCCGGCGGGCCGGGCACGAAGGTCGGTGCAGGCCTCGCCCCCCCAAGCTGCAGGCCGGTCGGGGCGGGCCTAGGAAGCAGCCGCGGCCGTCCGGCCCCGGGGACGTAGGCGCGGGCGCCGCGGGCGGGCCGGCCCAGGGCGGAGAGGCGGGCCCCGCCCCGCCCGCCCGTCCGGGGCGCGCCGGGGAGCGGAGGCGCGCCGGGGGTGGCGCCACGCTCGGGACGGAGGAGGCACGCGGCCGCGCTGGCTTCTTCGCGACGTAGGGGTCCGAAGCCGCCGCCCTTCGCATTCCCTCCCAGGCGCGCGGCCCTGCGCACCGTCCCCAGCCAGCCGTCACGCGGGAAGGGGGCGGGGCCCGGCGCGAATGCCCCCGGGCGCACCGTGGCATCTCATCACGGCGTCGAGGAAGAGGTGGCCGCCCGCAATCCGGTGGAGCCGCCCGCTGGCGCGGCGCGGCGTCAGAGCCGTGGAAAAGAAGTTTGCGGGCGCGCGAACAGGATCGAAGACACGGTGCGGCCCGAGAGGATAGCGGCGACCTGCGCCAAGGAAGAGACGTCAGTTTCGAAGCGCAGAGGAAAGCAGAGGAAGGCTTAGGCGGCGGGGCCGGGCGGGGCGGGCCCGCGGCTCCTGCGCGAGGGCGCCCTCGAACAGCGCCGTCATGCTCCGGGCGCCCCCAGGGTGAATCGCGCCGATTTCCAGCGCCCTCCCATACAGCCGCGGCACGGCCACCTGCGCGCGTGCGCGCGCGGGGCAGTCTCAGCGGCCGGCGCGCGCTCGCGCGCCCGCGCGCCGCGCAGCGCGCGGGCGGACGCGCCGCGACGATCGTCTCGTCCTCTAAAGGCGTGAAGGCCGAATACTTGCGAGCTACGCCCGACCCGCTCGTTGCTCCTCTGGAGACCGTCGCTGGCGGCTGCGGCTGCGGGGCCGTCGACGTGGGCCGCGCCGCGGCCGCCGCGGCCGCGCCGGGTTCCGGAAGCGGCGCCGGCGGGGCGAGCGATAGTGTCTGCGACGCCTCTGCTGAGAAGGGCGCGAGAGGGGACGGAACGGAGCCGGCGCTCACGGAAGCGTCCGGCGCGGAGGACGCGCCGACCGGCGAGCCGAACGCCCGCACCGGTGTCTCGGCAGCTATTGCCGGCACATTCGGAAATAGCGCCGCAAGGGATCGCTTCGCAAGCGCCGACGAGGCGCCTCCGAGAGCTGGCGAAGCAGGTACGTGCGCCCATCCGTCCGCCGAGGTTGGAGTGCGCTGAGAGAACGAGGGGCAAGCGGCGCTATCGTCAATCCTGCGAGCGGAGCCGATATCAAGAACGAAGAAGAAGACTGAAGCTTAGGAGGAACACGACCCACGCACGCGCAACGATCCTCAGGCCTGCAGCTCGCGCCAGGCCCCGGATCGTCCTGTTCTATGCATCCCTTGTCCTGCGAGCTCAACGCCGCGCTGCCGCCCTTCCTGCACACACGAAAGGGAGCGCTCAGACTGCGGACGATGCGCGGACACGGCGCGAATCGCGCGCAGGCGCTGAGCATCGAGCGGTGAAGCTGCAGAAGAGTATGCCCCACACGAATGGGCCGCGCACCGCCCGACGTCGACCCTGCGCACGGCATCATCCTCGACCGCCGAGCCGGGGATCGAGCGGGCATGCGCACGCTTCGCTTGACTCCTCTCTACTCGCGCTGGTGCTGTCAGCTGCCTGCATCCAGCTGAAAAGCTTGCTTTGCGTCTGGGGTACGCGAGCTTCGAGGCTGCTGGTCCCAACCTCGCAAACGCGCACCGGCGAGCAGACACGCAAGCTGTACAACCGAGCATCGCCAGCGGGCGGCGCGCGGGAGGGCGGCATGCGGCTGGACCTCGTGGGCGCCGCGTGGGAGGCCGAGGGCGGCGAGGAGCTCTCACGCGTCATCGATGGAACTTTCTCGAGCTCCGGTGACGATACCGGCGCAGAGGGCCATGCCGGGCCGGCGCCCAGCCGCGCGGTCGCCGTCGTGCGGGCGAGCGGGGCCACGAGCGCGGCACCTTGCGTGCTCTCTCTCAAGTTTGGCCTGCGCACGCGGCTCCTGACGGTGCGCCGGCCTCGCGCCGAGTGTGCAGCCGGCGCCTGCCGCCGACCGGTCGGCTGGGGCTCATTCGACGCGCATGCATCGCAGGTGTCGCTCAGCTGCAGCGCGCGGACCTGTGAGTACTACAACTGGCGCGGCACGTACGTAGGCACGTCGCGCGGCGCGGGCGAGGGCGACGCGTTCGCGCACGAGTTCGAAGTGCCCTCCGACGCCGACCTGGGCCCGGCCGCGGGGCCCGGCGCCGGCGCCGGCGCCAGCGCCCAGGAGAGCTGCTTGCACATCCGCGTACGTGCTGCTGGGTTCCAGCAGCCCGACCCGGCCTGCCCGCCAGCGCCGCTGAGCCGTCCCGCGCGCGCGCAGCCGGCCCTCCCGGCCGACGCGGCGCGCTTCGTCGTCTCCCGCCTCGCGGCGCGCACGGCGGCGGAGGACGGCCCGCCTCGCCGCCGCGCCGCCGCGGCCGCGGGCGGCGCCGGGGGCGGCGCGGTGGACCTTGCGTCGGTGCGGACGCTCCTCGCGCAGATGAACGGGGGGCAGGGGGCGCAGCTCTCGCCGGGGGCGCAGAGCCTCATGCGGATGGTCGAGGCAGCGCAGGCGTCGGGCGCCTCCGCCGGCGCCGCCGCACTCTCCTCCGGCGCCGCCGCGGCGATGGTGACCCGGCCCCGCCCTCTCTTCTCTCTCGGATTGCGCCTCAGACCACCTCAGATGGCCGGGATGTTCGCCAGCCTTCGAAACGTGGCGTCGGCTCCGGTGCCGGCGCCCCCGCCGCAGCCGCCAGCTGCGGCCCGGCCCGCTCCAGTCCCGCCAGCCCCGACCCCCGCCCTCGAGCCCGCGCACGCCCCCGCCCCCGATAGCCCTGCCCCTGCCCCCGCCTCCGCCTCCGCTTCCGTACCCCCCTCGATCCCGTCCGGCGCCGGCCCGGCCCCCGTCCCGGCCTCCACCCCCGAGCCCCCCCGCACCTCGATCGCGTACCCCCCTCCGGAGTCAGCGGTACCCCCCTTGGCCGCATTCTTCCTCCAAAAAGTTGCCGATGCGGAGGCCCGGACCGCCGAGAGGCTGCGCCTCCTCGAGAGGGGGGTACACGCCCGCCTCGACGTCCTGGAGGCCGCCCTCACCCGGCTTGCGCTGTACCCCCCCGGGGCGCCCGCCCTGCCGTCCGCCCCAGCCCCGCCCCCCGACCCCAGCGAATACTGCTAGCCTTCCTTCATTATGCGATGCGAGGCACAAGAACGCTGCGGGAGGGGGTACGCCGCTCATTCGGACTTGCCGGGCTTGGCGGTCTTGGGGAGGGTAGAGAGATACAGCTTCTCGAGGGTGAGGACCACGGTGAACGCGGCGACTGCGTACCCCATGTACTCGTGCGCCTGCGGGGGCCGGGACGACGGATGCTGAGCAAAGAAGAGGCGGGGGGGAAAGCGTAGGGGGGTAGGGGGGAATCGCGCCTTGTAGACCTTGTCGACGGGCACGCCGAGGGTCGAGGCGACGAGGTCGCCGTTCGTGGCCGTCACGTACTGAGCGATCACCTGAGGCCGGCGCGAGTCAGATGGACGCCAGCGAGTCAGACAGTGGGACGGCGAGCTGGAGGAGGGCGCACGAGGCCGCCGAAGCCGATGAAGTGGTTCTTGATCGAGGCAGCCACGAGCGCGTTCGGGATCTTGCGGAATTTGAGGCCCTGCGCCGCGGCCCGTCCGGCGGTCAGGCCCGCGCCGCCCAACCCAACCCAAGCCGATTAGTACTCGCCCGAGCGACGATGTAGAACTTCTCGAGGATCAGGAGCACAGCGAAGCCGGCCAGGACCTTGCCCAGCGTCATGTGGTACGAGACCAGCTGGTGCGGGGGGATGCCCGCTGCGCCGCGGCCGCCGAGCGCCAGTGAGCGAGCGGGCGCGAGGACAGCCGGCGTTGGCAGAAGCTAGTTTTGAATTCAAATAAAGCGCTCACTGGCGGCGGAGATCTGCTTCTTGTAGACCGTCAGCGCGAACTGAACGGAGACCATCACCAGCATCGAGATCCAGTGGTTCTGCGACGGGACGGCGTGAGCTTCGCAAGGGGAGAGCTAGCACTGGAAGCGAGCCGCGCGGCAGAGCCGGCGCCGACTGGCGCGGCAGAGCCGACGCGGCAACGGCGAGGCCAGGCGGCCGGCGAGGCCGCTGGCTTGCCGGCGGCTTATTTCTATCTTTGCCGCGGCTAAATCTAGCCGAGTCGCAGATTCGCGTACGCGGCGGGCGCCGCCCGTGCCAGTTCGCCGCAGACTCGTTGTCGCCGGCGCGCGCCGGAGCCGGCGGCGGTTACGACGCTAATGCGGGCGGCGTTACCTTGATCGACGAGCGAACGATGGCGTCGAGAGCCGACATCTTTGCTGGCGAGGCAAGCCGATGGCGCTGATGACGAGTCACGTAGCGGGGGTACCCTCGCCGCTTGGTCGCGCACGAAGCCGCGGGCCGGAGGCCACATCCGGCTTTAGCTCAGTGATCGGATCGACAATACGGCCTTACCGAGAGACGGGGGCGTCGCTCGTGTAGCTGCCCGGGACCCGCCCTCGAGATTTGACCCCTAAAGCGCCGACGTCTCATACGGATCGATTCGGTGAGCGAAGGCGGACAGCGCGCATGCGTAGCTGCTGCTTCATGTAGTCGGCAAGACGACGTCGGTGAGACCGCCGCGTGCCCCCTCGGCCTTGCTAGGCTTCGCCAGGCTTTGCGGGCGGCGGCCCCGCCGCTCAGCCCCCGCTGGCGCTGATCGCGGCGCACAGATTCCATCGTACTCTAAAGAAACGGCGATTTCAGGCAGCTTTGTGCACACGCGGTGGCGGCGAAAAGCTTAAGATGGTCGGCCGGGACCACGACGTGCTGCACGTCCGCTGCAGCGCGAGCGATGACGAGGATTGCGACGCCACAGGCCACGGCAGAGCCAGCGGCCTGGAGTGCCGCCCGGTGGCGCGCCGCTGGCTCATGCTCTTCATTTACAGCTGTCTCGCTTGCGCCTGTGATGTGCTCTGCTTCACGTTTGCCTCCGTCAACCGCGCTTCTAAGGATTTCTTTCACGTTAGCAACTACTATGTGCGTGTTCCCGGCCCCGCGCGCCGACTTTGATCTCGGATTTGATCCGGACTCGCGAACAGACGAACAACCTCGTCTCCGTCTTCTTCTTCACGTACATACCCCTCAGCTTCGTTTCCACGTTCTTTATGATCCGCGCTGGTCTCCGAACCGCCGTGCGCGCCCCCTGCCCACCCGCTCGCACGACTTCGCCGCGGCCCGCCCGACTCCAGCCGGCACAGGTGGTGCTCGGAGGGGCCCTGCTCGCTGCGGGCGCCTGGGTGCGGGTAGCGGCCTGCTACCTCCCTGACCCCTGGCCCTACTGGGGGGTTCTGGCGGGCCAAACCGTCTCCGCGCTCGGCGCCCCGTTCTTCTCCGCCGCCCCGCCCCTCCTCTCCGCCAACTGGTTCCCCGAGCGAGAGCGCACCATCGGTGCGAGAGCGAAGCCGTACCCCCACCCGGCTCCCCCCCCGGCTTTTCCGACCGGCTGCCGCCGCCGCCGCCAGCCACAACAATCGCTGTGGACGCCACCCTTCTGGGAGTCGCCGTCTCGTTCGCGGCGGGTCCGTACATCGTCGTCGACGCGACGTACATACCGTGCGCCCCGGCGAAGGATGAAGAAGCTCGGAGCGCCCCACCTGACTTGCCCCCCGCCAGGACGCTCCTCACCGTGTACGCGGCGGTCGTCTCAGTCGCTGCGTTCGCAGCCGCCGCCCTCTTCGAGTCTGAGCCGCCTGTACCCCCCTCGCATGCCGGTACGCCTCCGTGCCGCATCGCCCCGGCTCCCCTCGACCCGGCGGGGGGATCAGCGGCGAAGAAGGCGGAGGACGAGGGGCTCGTCGAGGTGCACTGGCGCGACCTTCTCCAAGTGTTCCGGTACCCCCCCCCTTCCGCTATCCACGTATCCCTTCCAGCCCCTCACGTCGCGGCCCCGCGCCCCCTCCAGCGTCCGAGGCTTTCCAACCGTCGTCATCGGATTCGCGGTGCGCCGCTGAAGTTTACGCTTTGCCGGCTGTACCCCGTTCTTTGATCGGAGCTGTACCCCCACAGGTCAGCGAGACGTGCATTAACACGCTGCCCATCATCCTGTATCAGTACCTCGTCCCCCTGGGCTTCCCCAAGGCGCGCACGACCCCGTACCCCCCACCAAGCGCTCCTTGAACCCCCCCGCAGGGGTACGTGGGCTGGCTCGGCGCCCTCTTCGTAGTCGCGGGCATCGTCGGCAGCATCATCGTCGGGTTCCTGGTACCCCGTACCCCCCTCCAACTCTTTCCCCGTCTTCTTTGCTTTACACCTTCTCTCAGATCCGGAGCGCCGATCACTTCCGCTGGACGCTGGCCATTGCGTTCGGCGCCTCCTCGGCAGCCATGGCCGTGTTCACTCTCTGCGTCGGGGCCGCCCTCGTGTCCGCGTACCCCCGCATCTCACTCCCCCCCCCCATTTCTTAGATCTCCTCCGCAGCGACTGGATCACTTATTCGGTCGCGGCGGTGGGGTTCTTCATCGGCGCCGTGCGTACCCACCTCCCGACCCCACCCCTGGACGGAAATGATGTACCGCCTCTTCGCAGGTCGAGCCCGTCGCTACGGAGCTCGGCGTCGAGGTCGCGTACCCCGCCCCGGAGGTACCCCCCATCCATCCCTCTCCCACCCCCGCGGCGAATCCTTTACCCCCGCCGCCCGCCAGGCAACGGTCGCCGCGGTCCAGCAGCTCGTCGGACAGGTCCGTACCCCTCCTCATCGCCCCCCCCCCCCCCCGCCCTCCCCCCTCTTACCCGTCCACTACAGCTCTTCTGCCTCCTCTTCCTTCCCCTGATTACTATCCTCGAAGACCCGACTTACTTCTCGGTAGCCCCCTTCCTCTTACTCGTACCCCTCCGACTGTGCAAACCTCACCCCCACGGCAGGGGGGCGGTGCGGCCGCCTGGTTGCTGACGGGCCTCCTGGCCTTTGGCCTTCCCGCATTCGTCTTCTTGTGCGCCGTACCCCCTTCCCCTCTCTCTCGCCGTACCCCGTCCCTTTCGCTGACGGGGGGTACAGCAACGGGGAGACGAGGCGGGCGGATCTCGAGAAGGAGCACCTCCTTGCGTCGCACCACTCGGCGGCCGGCCCCGAGGAGGGGTACGGCACCGCGCAGCCCCAGCGGCTGCCGGGGTTGTACCCCCCGAAAGACGTAATTGGAGGTGCGGGCCCTGGCGCCTGCTGACACCGCATGAGCCCGGCGCCTGCCGGCGACCCGGCAGCGGAGGCAGGCTCTCAGACCGTCGCCGCCTAAAGAAAATCCTTTTTACTATAGAATCTCTGCCTTCGAGCGCAGCTGTACATTCAGCTGTACAGAGTTGAGGGATTCATCCGCATTATAGCTATAGTGAACATTAGGACGTTTCTTGAAACATATGTAGGCCTGCGAGTTTTGTATGCATGTCTTCGCTTAAGCTTCAACGTTTGTTGTAGTCTTGCTCTATCGAATGCCAGTGCCCCGCGCGCGGATCTCAGAGTTCCGTGCGCCCCGCGGATCCCGCTGTGAGGTCGGGTCCGGCCAGCATTTTGATTTTCGAATTTCGAAATTCTCGAGTATCGAATTTCAGGGTGGGTACAGGCTCACTTGACGACCATGCCGCCGAAGAAGCAGAAGGCCTCGCCGGCCGCTCCTGCGACGTCGACGGTTCCGGATGTGGCCGTGTACATTCATGTGCCCGGAATCGGTAAAAAAAGGGCGAACATCTTCCAAGTGGAGGCGACCAAGCTCGGTCCGCGCGCCCCCGCCTTCGCAGCGCGCGCGCGTCCCGGGAAGCTCCAAGTCATTCTTTATCTCGCGCATGCAGGCTTCGCGGTGCACACGAAGCTCGAGCCGGGCACCACGCATGTCGTCCTTGGTCGCTCGCTCAACGCCTTCCTCGGCGATCTTCGACTCAGCGAGGTTCGCGGAGCGGTCTCGAGCACTCGCGCCCGCGCCTTCGCCTGCGCGTATGCTCGCTTGCAGCTGTTCTTCGATTCGCTAGCGCGTCGCCGGGCCATGTTTTCTTCAAATGCTACCGGTATTGCAAATATTAATGACGCTTGCACTCAGGTTCCTGCCGTGCACTTCGTGCCTCCGGAGTGGATATCGGCTTGCGCGACAAAGAAAGAGCGGGTGCCGGAGGCGGACCACCCGCTAGCCAGGCCTTACACGAGCAGCAGCAGCAGCAGCAGCAGCAGCAGCAGCAGCGTCCGCCAGGCGACCCTCGCCAAGACGCCGCGGGCGGCAGCGCTAGCGGCCGCGGCCGCGGGTGCCGGCTCGAGCTCGTCGACCTCGTCGCACGCGTGCGAGCCGGGCGAGTCTAGATCTGCCGCCGCAGCGCTAGCCGCGCCGGAGACCGCCCCGGAGCCGGAGGTCGACCCGCCGCGCCCCGCGTGCTGCAAGCGGCTCCGCTACGATCTCGACTCCGATTGCGACGCGGCTCCGTCCAAGAGCGACACGGATCCAACACACGTGGTGCGAAGCAAATTTCTGTGTATGCGTACTACTGTATGTTCTTTTTTGGCACCGATTTCGAATACTACGTCGCAGTTGCAGAGTGGAACCCAGAACTACGACCCGAGGGACTTCTCACAGGCCGAGGACCGCCGCCGCCCGCGCTTCGAGACGAACGCGAAAATGTCAGTTGTTGATCTCCGATTATTCGGTCTATTTCGATATCCCTGTCTGAACTGGAGGACAGAGCGGAGCTGCTGGAGCAGCTGGGTGATTATTGTGAGGCTCGCGGCTTCAACAAAGACATCTTCAAATCCAATGCCTTCACCCGCGCCGGCAGCAAAATTAAGTACCTCTCTTGCGAGGTGCGCTTTTATCGTCTGGGAGCTTGTGCTAAATATCCGATATCCCGTCTAATCTTTCTCTCTGATTCTGCATCGAAGCTCAGGGTGCCATGCGAGGAAGATCTGAAAGACTTCAAGGGCGTGGGCCCAAGCACATTTGCGCTGGCCCGCCAGGACGCGGCATCCTGGCGTGAGTATCGCCTCTGAGTGAGCGCACCTTACCCGCAGGTCAACGAATATCTCGAGACAGGCAAGATGCAGAGGGTCCGCCTTTCTATGGCCGCCCTTGTCCCTGCAGACATTTCCACGTGCAATCTAGATCTATTTCCCGCCCCGCGCCCGTTCAGGTCATTGAAATGTCACGCACGGAGCCGCTCAAAACCCTCCGCCTCTTTAAGACCGTCTGGGGTACGTAAACGGATGCGCTCGCAATCGCCGCCTGCGAACCCCTCCCGCCTTCGTCTCACTACGCCGCCGCCGCCGCCGCAGGGATCGGCCTGGAGGAGGCTAGGAAGCTGTACGGCCGGGGGTACAGGACGATCCAGGACCTCCAACTCCACGTGCGGGCCCCGATGCTGACGAATTGTCTATTCATTCTGAAGGGCGTCTGACGTGCACGTGCGTCTCGCGGGCGCAGCGGGGCGAGCTCACGAGAGCGCAGCAGATCGGCCTCCGCCTCCGCGACGTGCGTCGTACCCCCGCCAGCTTCCCCCCCCCCACTCTCCCGCAGGACTTTCTCCAGCGGATCCCGCGCGCGGAGGCGAGCCTGTACCCCCGCCCTCGATGCCCCCTGCCCCTAACTTCGCCCCAGGTGAAGCGCGTCGAGGACAAGGTGAAAGAGGCCGCTCGGGGAATCGACCCCGGGTTCCTCGTCCAGTGCTGCGGCTCGTACCGGCGCCTCAAGGTCCGAATCGGATTAGATTTGATCCAAATTCGATCCGAATTCGATCGCAGCCGGACTGCGGGGACTGCGATGTGCTCGTCAGCCACCCGACCCTCGTGCGCCGGGGCCCTCCGTACCCCTCTGCTCCTCGGGCTCCTAATCTCGAATTACTCTTTCGAAATCGCAGCATATGGGCGCCCTGGGGGTCCGCCGAAGCGTCGACGTCGGTTTCGTACCCCCCTGAAGGCTCAGGATCACGTACCCCCCGGCGCTTCGCAGAAAATCGTCGAGTCTCTCAAGGCGAGCGGGTTCATCACGGACACTCTGAGGTACTTCGCACGGTCATTTGCGTACCCCCAATTTTCCGCCGACCCCTGTACCCCCGCAGCTTCTCGAAGGGCCCCGACGGCCGACCCCCCAGCGCCGATGCCCCGCCCCGTGCGGTCCACCGCCCTCGAGCCCCGCCCGCCGCCGCGTCGTACCCCGTTCCCCGCCCGACTCGCGTACCCCCAGTCACGCCGCAGCGGTTCTTCGGGGCGTGCCGCCTGCCGGACGAGGCGGACCCGTCCAGAATGCTGCCCCACCGCCGCCTGGACATCATCGTCGTACCCCACGAGCAGTGGGCGTGCGCCCTGCTCTACTTGTGCGCGCTCTTCTGCGTACCCCTCCTCGTGTCCCCCCCCCCTCCCCCCGCCCCGGCGTTCGAGCTCGAGGGGTACGGCGCGGGCGCAGCACCGGCTCGGGCTTCTTCAACCGGCGCATGCGCTTCAAGGTGGGCCGGCCCTTGGCCCTCCGCACTCGTTCCCTCGCTGTGCGTGATCCGTGCATGTACATGTACCCCCCGCAGGCCCGCACCCTCGGCATGTGCCTCAGCGAAAAGACAGTCCGCTACGTCACCCGCGACCGCCACGTGCGTACCCGCAACCCTACCCCTTTCCCCCTTCGCCCGACCCCATGGCCACCCCCTTCCCTCCCGCCTGTACCCCTCCCTCACGGCGCCGGGCGCCCTCAGATGAATATCCTGACTGAGGAGCCGCCCATCCCCGTCCGCTCCGAGGAGGTCCGCACACGTACCCCCGGCCCCCTTTCCTGTCCGCTCAGGTCCCCCCCCCCCCCCCCCCCCCCCCCCCCCCCCCCCCCCGCAGGACGTCTTTAGGGTCCTGGGGATGGAGTACGAGGCGCCCGAGGAGCGCAACCTCGACTGATCTCTTAGGCCTCGAGCCTCGGACCGGAGGTGCTCGGCGCCGCGGTTTTCTTACGTCGTGTTATAAAAATTATCCTCGAACACGCTCGCATGCATGCGCGCTCGGCAATGATGCCGGCGCTGCCGCCGCCGCCGCCGCTGATTCTGTCGATGGAGGGCCCGTACGCGTGGTACCGGTCCGGAGCGCGCGGCTCCGGCGCCGGCGCCGGCGCCGGCGGCGCGCCCAAGGATCGGAGGCCTAGGGGAGGAGCTCGAGGGGCTCGGGGGCGGGCCGTGGCCAGGGGCGGGCAGGGCGGCTGGGCGCGGCCGCGGGGGTTCTGGCTGCTCATCGTGTGCTCCCCTGGCCATGGCCATGGCGCCGGCCACGGCCTGCTGCTCGTCGAGCCGCTACCTGCCTCCTCCTAGGCTAGGCCCTCCAGGCTTGAATTACATGTTTACCTGCCACAGTGCAGGGTGCAGCCTGGCAGGCTGCGCATGCGCTCGGAAAAAGAGTTCAAAAGACTCGGATCATGACACGTGTACATGTGAATACGTATACGCGGGACTCGTCGGAGGCTCGGCGGAGCCCGCGCCGGCCCCGCCCTAACCCACACATATGAATATTCATATTTTAATCCCTCGGCGTTCCGCCTCAGGATTAAAATATGAATATTCATATGTGTGATTCGATGTTATATCAATAAAATCGATTAATTTATTTGAATTTTCACATGAATTTTCATATTTTTAAATGCATTTTCAATTAATTTAATCGATGTTATATCGATAAACTCGATTAATCGATATTGTATCTTAATTGTAGTTAATCGGAATTATATCTATAACTTCGATTAATCTTAATTGAATCCTAAATGAATCTAATCGGAATTATATCAATAAATTCGATTAAATCATGTTCTTTTCCGATTAAATCAATTAAATATTTAACTTTGTTACCATAAGTGGTCTAAGTTGACTCACTTTTCATAAACATTTTGAACTCTTAGTCTTCTTGAATTTCTTAAGATGACTCAACTTAGTCAACTTAGTCAACTTTGTTACCATAATCAATCAGGGTGGACTCACTTTTAGATCAACTTTGAAATTTCAAGCAAAATCAACTTATATTTCAAAAGTGGATCTTCTAAGTGGACTCATAATGTTCACTTTGTGATACATTTAAGTTCTAATGCTTACTGTATATGGTCAGGGTTGACTAAGTGGGGGGAGTTGACACATTTTTCAAAATCTTTTATAGAATATTCTTTGGATCTCAAAATTTCCTCTGAAATTTGAGTCAACTCAACCCACTTAGTCAACCTTAGCATTGAAATGGTCACATTTTTATATACATTTACTCCTTTTACGATTAATATGAATCAACCATGAGTCCACTTAGTATTAAATATCAATCAATGTAAATATAAACAAGGGAATTAAGAGGAATGCTTATTGAATATGGTCAGGGTGGACTCACTTTTTCATACAAATCGAATTCCCAAGTAAATTTGACTCTAAACTGTTAGGTGGATCTTCTAAGTGGACTCAATATGTTCACTTTGTGATACATGTTAGCTCAAATCCTTACTGTTTATGGTCAGGGTTGACTAAGTGGGGGGAGTTGACACATTTTTTGAAATCCTTTTTAGAAAACTTTAGGTCCCAAATATTTCCTGTGAAATTTGAGTCAACTCAACCCACTTAGTCAACCCTTGCATTGAATTCGTAACAAAATCCATATACTTTTACTACTTTTACGATTAATATGAGTCAACCTTGAGTCCACTTTAATATAAATATAATATAATAGGGGGAATGTTGAGTTTTACTGTAATGAAATCGAATAGTATTCGAAATCTTACACTTGTAGGTTTAGGATGCATTCATATTTTGGCTACATCATACAGTAGAATTCTATTGTAAAAAATGTCCGGAATCCGGAAAATAATCATTGTAGAAAGCTACTGTAGTAAAAGGATATATTATATCCTTTTGTAACAGTAGCTGATCAATGTTAGTTTTAGAAAACAAAGGAATCCTTTAAAAACTCATTATAAAAACCCATCAAAACGGGAATCTATCATGTTTATGTCTCTCAGTCTTCTCAAATGTTAAGAAATTCATTGTTTTATCGATCTCATCTGCAACTGCTTGTGTTTTATGCTGAGCTTCTTTACCACAACTGAATATATCAATTGCTAACATGCCTTCATTGGAATAACAATGAGCTGTGCAATGGCTTTCATCTAATAGCAGAACCAATGCAAAACCAGGAGGTGATATTTTGCCATCAAATATCTCACAGTGTTTATGAACAATCCTAATGCCTTGTCTTAATACTGCTTGTTCAAGGGTTCCCATAATCCAATTACCTAGGAAGCTTACATGCTCATGTCCTGTTGCAATAGCTGATTTAGCCTTGTAATCAAGCATAACATGAAAGCCTCTGTATTTAGTCTCCATTAAGAATACCTTAGAAAAATTAACTAGTCAAACCTAATGCAAACATCCCTGTACTCTACTTTGATTGATGAAGTAGCCCTTTTCCTATAAGCCTGAGAATGCTTTTTGTTGCATTCCCTGCAACCTGATCCCTTCACATGATTAAAGGGATATGTTAGGATCACCTTGTTACATTGCAAACATCTAACAGATACTTTCTCTTGAGCTTTGATGTAATGTGTCTCACTGTAATCGAATTTATCTTTACCATGAACTGTCATAGCAGCATCAATAAACTTTTTTGTTTTAGTATCCATACTCTATATATAACCAATATTCTTATGGAGCAGTATCCTGCCCGAAAATGGGGAAATATCGATTTGTGCCATAGTATTCAGCATAGGTATTCTGCTTTGCAATAAAATCGGTTCTCTCAGCATATAATACACACTTGTAGATACCAAACTTGGTGGCTCTCACCAGAAACTGATAGTCTTCCAAACCGAAATTGACTCCATGATAAGCAATTCCGAAATTATCATATGGGGTGATCACAACTGCAAAATTAGGAGTTCCTCCCTCTGCTTGACAAAGAGCATAAACATCTGGTGGAATATCCACAACTACCTTGTAGTGGTCACCAATCTCAACAAGAGAGTCTACTACTGCTGTTTGTTCATTTACTACAATGGGGAATATCTTTATAATGTATGGGGCATTCATGCTGGGGACATAGGTTCGAATTCTTGTGTTGGGATCAATGGGATTGGGTTGATCATTCACAAATAAAGGCGCTCCAACAGCCCCACCAACCCTAAGACCATCACCAATATAAGCTCCCCCCGATTTGCAGTTAATAGCTCCAGACCTAGATTCAAAAGAATAAGTAGAAAGAGGATCTCCATAGCTATCTGGGTCTCCATAATGAGCAGAAAAGTTTGCATTTGTCACAAGTAGCTTAGTCGTCTTAACTATTCCATTATTTTTATCACATCTGAGTTCCTTTAATCTCAGCTTGTGGGTGGAACCAAATGTGTTCATTGTAGGTTGGACCTCTGTGGATTGGAGACCCTCCACATCATCAAAGGTAGCATGCTGTAAAACATGGTTTGCTGGGGCAGCTAATGATAGTTGAGGTGTAATAATTCGTTCAAGTGGGGTTGCTCAGCCATTTTACATTAAAGGGATATATCTTTTATGGGGTTGGGTCATCAATTACATCTGGCTCTTGGTAAAACCCTGTTTGAGAAAGAGTATCAGGAGTAACACCTCTAAGAGCTGAGACAGCAGCTATATCTGTTCTGATACCCATAACTGTAATTGTATATTTTCCAATATCTGTAACAAACAGATCATAGGTGAAATTGTTATTATAAACACAGAACCCTGTGCCAAAATGATCATATCCCTGAACACTGAAATTGTATCTGTGACCTGGCTGGTTATTGTTGGCTCTACATAAAGAAAGCATTGCAGAAGGAATGACCAGCCCTCTCATTACTCTTTTGGTTCCTTCAATCAATTCAGAGTTTTCAAGTGTGACAGTATAACCTTGGTAAAATTGAATAAGTGGCTGTTGTGCAACTGGTATATATAATCGAATTCGTTGGGGGTCTTCAACATTCTGCTCAAGAGTATCTGGGACATCATTATACGAAATTGAGGATGAGAGTTGACCTGAAACTCTGCAGCCACCACCAATAAATGCTCCTCCTGATCTCACAGTTACAGCAGCAGTGTTTTTATCATAATCAAGGGCTTTCAGATCAACACTGTAAGCATCAGGACCTCCATTAGTAGGCTGGAAAAAGTTAGCATTTGTGACAAGAAGTCGAGTTGTTTTCACCACACCTGAATTCTTATCAGCTCTCAGCTCTTTAACTCGAATAATCGAATTTTTATCAAAGGAGTTGCCATTGGAATTGGGTCTCTCTGTGGATTCTAAACCACGAACCTCATCATTTACTTCATGCTGGCGAAAATGCATTGCAGGGGATCCAAGGGAATATATAGGCAGTTGAACTCGATTATATTCACCCATTGCTTCTTTTACTAAGAAGGAAAGAAAAATAATGTTCATTGTTCTTCTGTGACAATGTTATACTCGATTGCTTTTTTCACAGTCCCCCTTTGGAATGCCTGTAAAACAATAGCTTCCTTTGAGGTTGGTATTTGAACTCCTCCCGAAATGCAAGACTGAATTTCTTTCTGAACAATCTCATCAATTGCAATTCTTGCTCTGTTGTGGGCTGCATTGTCAATCCAATTCTGAACAGAAGCAGAGCAATATTCCATTCCCAGTTTTTCAGTATCTGAGAGGACTACTTGGTAGATATTCGACATTCCTATTTTATGGTGAGAAAATTTATGTGATGCTGATAAGCTCACCTGCAAATGCTGTTTTAGAAGAATAAACCCCATTTGTATTTGTAACAAGTGTTACATACTCATTAGCAGCAATATAGAGAATACAATTTAGCGAAATGGTTTTGTATCCAGCAGTGTTTGAGGCAATTACATTTATTGCAACACCACTTGGGTTTGCATCATTTACTTGAAGAGTAAGCTCTATGGGTAGTGATGAGGCTTGTGAGTAGGTAACTGCTGAAAAACGGTAATGCCCTGAAACAGGAGCAGTAAATCTCCCATTAGCAACTGCAAAATGATTTGTAGGATGATTTAAATGAACGATTCCCCAATTTATCAAAGCAGTGGCGCTTGTTGCTGTATGATTATAGTTTAGCTGAACACAGAATCTTGGTTGGGACTGATATTTAAAATAGTTCTGTGTGTTAATTGTCAGACAGTTCGATTCAAGCAATGCCACAGTATTGCTATTGCGTTTAAAAAGCAGATTTGTGGCAGATCCAGTATCTATTTCAGGAGTAATCACTTTTGTTAATGCTTGGATTATCTGTTGGGACTGATTGGGTATCGAAATACCAGCATTTGCTGTCACCAACCCTGTAAATGTGCTTGTTCCTGTTATGTTTACTTGATTGGCTGCAAGATTTCCATCAATCCTTGCCCCATCTCCAATGTAAGCTCCTCCACTCTTGACAACAAGAGCTGCATTATTGCTTGTGTTGTCAAAATTTATTAGTTTGGGTGTGGTGAACCCTCCCACATCATCATAAATTGCTGAATCTGAAACAATCGATCCTGATTGGACTTGGTTTTTATTTGATACTATGAGACCTGTGGTTCTCACCTTCCCATTATTGCGATCACATCTTATTTCTTTGCATCTAATGACAGAGTTCTGAGAGAATGAATCAGCTCCTGTTGTCTCTGTGCAAATAAAACCTGGTGTAGCATCTGTGACAGTGTGATTAAGTTGATGTATTTTTGGTGCTGCATAACAGAAAACAGGTACTGCTATCTGAGTAGTCATTCTTTACATTAGACAGACAATATTATGTTAAACTCACAAGCATCCCACCAAAAAGTAAACGGGAGGGATATGTTGAGTAAGGATAATAAAGTTGTATAGAGTCATTTTGGGAAAGATTAATTAAAATGTCAAGTCCATAGCAAGTGACTCCACCTTTTTCTTGGTTATACACTTGCAATCCGGTATCTGCTCCATTTTTGTATATCATTAGATAAAATATTGTCGATGAAGTTCCAATTGAGAAGAAGAACCTGTAACATCCAGCAATTGGTGCTGTAAAAGTGCCTGTTGTGGGGTCAAAGCAATTTCCCTGATCTACCAACTCTGTTCCATAAGAAGTTATTGGACCAGATCCAGAAGGTATTGTGAAAGTTAAAGCTCCATTTGGCGATTGCTTTGCAGCAAAAAATCTTGGGCAACCATTTCTTTTCAAATACTTTTCGTTTGATAGTGTCAGAGTTTCGTAATGAGTGGGTGTCTGTAAATTGGAAGGTATCTTTTCAAGAGAGAAAATCGTAATACCATTTCGTTTATAGTTCGCATTGGTATCTGATCCATTATCTACCTCAGGTGCATTAATTCTTGTAGTAGCTGTGAGAGTTCCATATTGGATATTTCCTGAGAGACCACCATTCAAAGACATCAATCCTGTGAATGTACTTATCCCACCCACATTTAATTGATTAGCTGTGACAGTTCCTGCTACATTTGCTCCATCACCAATGTAGGCTCCTCCACTTTTAACCACAAGTGCAGAATTATTACTTGTGTTATTGAAAGTAACTATCTGTGCTGTGGTAAATCCACCTACATTATCATATACTGCTGAATCCGGGACTACCTGACCTGCTTGAACCTGATTCTTATTCGAGATAATAATCCCTGTGGTTCTTATCTTGCCTCCATTTCGATCACATCGAATTTCTTTGACTCTGAGAATATTGTTCTCTGTGAAAGAGGTATTGCTTGAAGTTTCAGTGCAAATATACCCAGGGGTTGAATCAACTACTTCATGAGAGGTGCTATGGAGTGATTTGGCTGCAAGTTCATAGTTTGGGATTTCTAATAGAGAGGTCATCTTTATAATAAAGAAATAGTTAAATTGCGACAGCAATGTAATGAATTGTAACTGGAAATCCAGGTCTGTCAAAAGAACTTAATGGAACTATTTCAAGCTCACATGTGAAATAGCTACTGTAAACTTGTTTAAGCCTAACATACATGCGGTAGTAGTAGGCTGTCTCATTGTGTTGTATACCGGTTGTTACAATAGGAGGGTTAGCAAAGCTGCTGTTGAAATTAATAGTGAGGTTAAACCTATGGTCAGGGTTTGCCCAAAGATAAGGAGTAGTGTAAACATACGTTCCTGCTTGAATTTTCCCATTAAAATATGCATTGAGTTGACTGGAAAGATCTGCTTCTGTGATACATCTACTAATAGTGGAGCTATCTGTGGGGTTCATAGCATAGAAATTCCTTGCATATGCATTTCCTCTGACCAGTAGGGTTTGATCATAATAATTCTGCGAATTGTGGAAGAACCATGTTTCATCAAACATAGGTCCTGCTGGCTCTACAATCTGACCTGTTCCTACATACATTGTGCTGTTTGCTCTGATAGTGGTTGCTGTGAATGGATCCAGAGAAGGTCGATCTGTAATATCTCCCCAAAGGTGTGTGTGTGCAAAATCTGTAATTTGAGATTTAGTGTGAGTATGTGCAAAGTCTGTTATCTCACCTTTGGTGTGAGTGTGTGCGAAATCTGATATCTCACTCTTTACATGGGTATGGGCAAAATCTGTAATCTCACTCTTAAGATGATTGTGTGCAAAATCTGTTATCTGTGACTTGGTGTGAGTGTGAGCAAAATCTGTTATCTCAGATTTAAAATGAGTGTGAGCGAAATTAGTAATATCTGCTCTGGTGTGGAAGTGGGCAAAATCTGTTATCTGGGATTTGGTGTGAGTGTGTGCGAAATCTGTGATCTCTGCCTTTGTGTGAGTGTGTGATCTATTATTAAGATCAAGGAAGCTACCTGAATAAGCAACAGGGTGCAGGTTTGCAGCTGTAGGTTTATTCAGGAGATCATTATAATCTCCTGTGAAGGAGATTGTTTTTAGTTCACCCCTTCCAACATAATCAGAAGGGAGATCAATCTTGATAGGCATTATAGCAGGATCAACTGGAATCTCATATTCACCTCCTGGGTGAACCACAGGAAAAGTTTGATTGCTTTCAGTGTGGACAAAGAAGTTGCATGCTGTTACTGTTCCATCAATAATCCCACCTGTGAGAGGGAGGTAATTGCCTGTGACTCCTATACCTGCAATGACTGTATTAAGTTCTGTTTCATCTATGTAGTTCTGGGCTTGAAGGTAATCCTCTGTCACCACTCTTGATATGGTCTCATTGTGAATATTCTTTGCTGCTGCCCTTTGATTAATTTCTAAAACTCCCTCACCCACTCCACCATTATAATTCGTTTTATCCATGCCATCTCACATCTCTTGTAGTCATCTCGATTTCCTAGAACAGCATCAGGTAACAGTCTCTCTCTGCTAAATATTAATTTTGGTCTTGAACCATCCAAATCACTCACATCAGTAACATTAATTTGGATTGCTGCATCTTTGTCATCATAGTTGACTGGATCAGATGGTAGTGATAGTAAACCTCCTGTCATTGGGATGTCATCAGCATAGTAACTGGTTAAATAGATACCTGGTTTGGTGTCCAATGCTCCAAAGTTTCCACCTGCTGCAATCATCTGCATTCTTGTAGGGGTCTGATGTATAATTCACCTTCCATAGTGGTCCCTGCATCAATACCCTTTCGATTGACATAATAATCATTTAGTTGTAGCCTCTCAGGTATGGTATTACTCTGGTAAAGACTCACACCATGTGGGAAGTCTGTTAACAGATTGCCTGCAGATGCAAATTTGGGTTGCTGGTCAATTTCACCCCAAGGGTGTCTGTGATTACAGTTGGTGATCTGGGTATAATCATGAGTGTGAGTATCAGGAGGGAAGGTGATAGGTTTGTCTACAATATTTGACCAGGCATGTGTGTGATCATCTGGGGAAAAGTCAATGGTCTGTCCACAATATTCGACCAGGCATGGGTGTGATCAAAATCTATAATTTGGTCTTGGTGTGGGTATGGTTTTGATCCACCCATCCACAACATTTGAAGTTGGATGATGTGGAAGGTTTGCATTAGATGTAACAGTAAGATAATCAACAGTTATATTACTTGCATAAAGGTTACTTGTGTAAAGGTTACTGGTGACAGTTAGGTCCCTGTGATTGTTCCACCAGTTTTAAGAAGATACTTTGATAATTCGACTGCAAGTTCATTTTTAGTTACATAATTTGCGAGCATAGCAAGGGTGACTATATTCACAAGAACAACAGCAGTAAGGTAATCCTCTGTGACCACTCTCGAAATGCTCTCATTGTGTATGTTTTTTGCAGCCATCCTCTGATTGGCTTCCAGAACCCCACCATAATCTGTTTTAATCCATGCAAGCTCTGCCCTCCCATAATTATCATTTGCAGTTCCCACTATGGGAATGTAGGAATACTTATCTCGACTGAAAACTATCATTGGTCTTGAGCCATCTAAGCTGCTTACATCTGCTACATGAACCTGTATAGCAGAGTTGTAATTTTGGTAGGTTGCTGGGTCTGTTGGGACTCTGAATGTATCTGTGGGAATGTCAGCCTCCATGTAGCTTGACACAAAGATATTTGGTATGGTCGCTCCTGGTTCAGGTGGTGGATTATAAGAGCCTGGTAATGTCCTAATATGAAGTGGTCCTCTCATAGCTGAATTAGCAAGTGTCCCATTCACATGAACATAGTGTTCATTCAAAAAGATCCTTTCAGGGACATTACAAGTCTGGTAAAGAGAAACCCCCAAGTTATCAAGAGGCTCTACCTTTGCGAATTCTGGTTGGTCGTTGATCTCATCCCAAGTATGTTCATGTTTGCTTGGTGGGAACTCAGTTGGAATCCCATCAATTTCACCCCAATCATGCCTGTGATCCTCTGGTGGATACTTCTGAGGTTTGCCTAAGATCTCATCCCAATCATGATTGTGATCCTCTGGGGGATACTTTGCAGGTTTATTATTAATTTGTTCATAATCAGGAAAGAACTCCCAGATCTCAGGTCGAAATCCATCTGGTAACAATTCCTCATGGGGTTCATAAGGTTGCTCATAATCAACAGCTGGTGGATCATGCCCATCTGGCAAATACTCCTCATCAGGTTCATAGTTCTGCTCATACTCAAACTCTTGGGGATCTAAGCCATCTGGTAGTATCTCCTCCTCATTGGGGTCAAACTGATCATATTCATATTCTTGTGGGTCAAAACCATCTGGTAAATATTCTTCCTCATCTGGAACGAATTGATATTCATCAAGCTCTAATATATCGACTTCAGGAGGTAAATACTGCTCATCTATTTGCTTTCTGGGTTCAATTATAGGTTTATTGCGAACTTGCTCCCAACTAACAATATGCTGCCCAAAGGCTACATCTTCAGTTGCTGTGTATTCTCTTCCAGGCTGCTTCTTTGGTGTTAAATCGGGTGGTCCATTGGGAAATGGAATAGGGAATGGGACTGTTGGTCCATTGGGACCATAATGCTCGATTATTTCCCTTAGAGTTTTCTCACTCACAAGTTTCTCCCCATTTGCATACACATTGCTGCCATGGATATTTCGCCATTGCCTGGTTCGAATTCCAAGGTCTTTCACATTGCTATACAAAGGCAAAAGGTGCCTATCCATTTCGACTAAATCAGGGTGTAAATGGATTGCTACTGGTTGACTGGGGCTACTGTTGATTGTAATTGATGGCTTTTTTTGGTGGACATCTTTTGGAGTAAAAAACCCAAAAGGCTCATTCCTCGCAAAGTCATATGTAATATCCTTGGGGTATACATCATTTGTGTAGGAGACCTGATTTGTGTTGGCAATGGGACCCACTTGCAATACTTGGGGGACCTCAGCTTTTGCAGTGCTGCCCTCATTGTAAATTCGCAAAGCTGTGTTCTGTTTGCCCTGCTCATCTTGAACATTGAAAACCAGACGACCACTGTCAAACCTGGAAGGTATATCTGGGTGAGTGCCACTGGTTTTTAGTTTCCTAGGTCTCCTTCTTGTTGCTTTGATCTCTGCCACTTGGTTTGCTTTCACATTACCCAAACTAAAAGCAACACTGACATCCTCTTTATCTGGATCAGTTTGATTCACAGATAAAGCATGCTCCCTCGATTGAGTCTTTGATGAATTATCGGAACTGTGGTCAATCGAAACTGAACCCTTTACTTTAATATTATCAAAGTTCACATGCTTGGTGCTGCTTGCATTATCATCTTGAATGGTTTCTAGATTTGGTGGGTAATTGAAGCTCATGGCTTTTACTATATGGATTTATAAAATTCCTGATAAGTAAAAGATGCCTCTCAAGGTCGTTTAAGTCTTTCTGGCGGGGTGCAAGGGGCATTATCATAACCAGGCTGCTAAAAGAAATCGAAAATCGAACTGGCAGGAGAATAATCGATCTTGTGATCTTGTGAGTGGAACTTCCACTGGTGGGATCATTGCAATTGGTTTGAATATAAGGCATCCTGATAGACCAGGTGAACCTAAACTGACAGCAAACGATTTACACAATATTTACCTAACTCAACTGCCCTTGATTTTCGCAAATCTCGAATATAATCGAAAATGCCCTTTTAATACAAAGTATGATGTGGGACCCTTGGAGACTGCAATCAATTCAGTTACTGGTGAATCACTAATACAGGATTCCCTAAAGGACATTGTGATTACATCCTTTGATACTCAGAATATGAAACCAATATTTATCACAAATGACAACAACTACAACTTTATGCCTTGTAAGATTGCTGCTAGGGCTACTTCTGCTGCTCCTACATATTTCTCTCCTGTAAGCATTGTTGATTTCAATCGGGGAGTATATGTCTGTCTCATTGATGGTGCCATTTCGGGAAACAATAATCCCAGTGTGTGTGGTTACAGCCATGCAAAGAAGATTTACAGTGATGATGATGATATAATAGTAATAAGCATCTCTTGTGGAGAGGTGGACCCACATTTAGAGTCTGATTATGTGGGTTATGCTTATGAGACTGTAAACAGCTGGGGCATTCTCTCATGGATTGCCTCAACAGATGGAAGCCCATTGATTAACATGCTCATGGCTGCAAGTGAGCTTTCTGCCCTTGATAAGATGGAGGAGTTGTTACCCTACAACTATGATCAGGATTATGGGAGATACTATAGGCTATCAGTCCCACTTCCAAATCATATAGTAAGCTCCCTGGATGACACTTCTAAAATCCCAGACATGCTTGCATTCACTGAAACATACATTGCAGCAAACAATGATATGATTAATAAGCTTTGCAGCCTACTAGTAGCAAACTATGAACTAAAGAACCCTACAAAGGCTTACATTTCATCCACTCTCACTACATCACCTCCTTTGGATGCCAATTGGTATCAGCTTGCAGATGATGCCTTTACTGCCTCATCCTCTGTGACAGGTAAAGAGCCTTTCATGGCTAGACCTTCAGCATTTGGCTGGGAAGCTGGAGCCTATGCTCCTGAGCAGATATGGGAAACCCCCACTGAATACCTTCAAGTTGCTTTCCCATACACTTTTGAACTCTCCTCTGTGATTGCCTATGGCTCAGGGGACACCAATGCTTTTATTAAGACTTTCAATGTGGCAACATCCACTGATGGGATCAACTGGTCTTTTATTCGATCAGATGGGCAAAACAAAATGTATGTCTGTGAGAACATTAACAATGCTCACAACTCAGGTGATGTGGCTTTATTGAGTGGATTCCCTCTCAGCATCAAGGATGCTTTTTACATAGGTTTTTCTCTCAGAATTAAATATATTCGCATTTATCCCCTTGTGTATGTGAATGCTCCCACAATGAGAGTTGATTTCACAGGTGCCTTTATTCGATAAACTCCAACTGAAAAGAATTATCGATTCCATTCATATCAATCAGTTCACCAAAGTAATCTTTAAACTCAACTGTGATTCCCTTATCACCAGGTTCTGTCATTTATCTGAATGAATTCTGCATGCTCACCACTATGGTAAACATAGCCACCTATATCCTTACTCAATTGCAATCTAAGGATTGCCCCTGTTATGTGGTTGCGATTTCGGAACTATATTGTGTCTGCTGGCAAAGGGGCAAGCTCTTTAATGTGCATGTATAGATACTGCTCAGCATTCATATCAGACATCTTTCTGCTGTCAAAATAATATTGCAAGGCTTAGATGAGAGTCTGGGTCCTGAAAAGGTGTTCCCATGCTGGGTGATCAGGTGTAATAGGTTTGCCATCATACTTTAACAGGTTCTCAGGTCGATAGGGTGATCCACCAACAGGAGGAGTGCTATAATACCCATTGGTGTATTCAGTAGAACTTACACCAAAAGCTTCCCTATTCTCTGGTTGCTTGCAATAAACGAAACTCATGGTTACTGTAAAACTCCACTTTATAGGTAGTTGGGTTATAGAATATCTTGAACTCAAAAGCTACTGTTTTGCCTGCAATGGTTTGGAAGCTTGAATAATTCAGCCCATAATTATAAGGGTGTGTTACCCCAAAATGACCCTGATTGATGTAGCCACTGGGAAGGGATACACTTGTTGTGTGATCACTTGGTTATATGAACCATCTTGGTAATTAAACTGAACTGTTAGATGATCAGTTCCCAACTGTTATAGATGCTGTTGAATCTCTGCATATAGAACCTGCATTCCTTGGTCTCTCTACTGGAGTTGTGAGGGTGACCCTGTAAGAGTTTTCATTTTGTCCTTGGCTTCTATCCCTGCTATCAATATTAACGAGCCGGTTCATTTTAATATATAAATATAGATAAAAGAAGAATGCCTGTGGATTACATCGAGGTTAGCTCATTTAATACAATCTCTGGTGATGGTCCCACATCAAGCTTTGTGGCTAGACTCCCCAGTACTTATGAGAATGTGAGGGCTGTGAGACTGTCTCAGCCGAATTTTATAACAGCATCCCTATGGTGAGTGGTGAAACCAAAGCAGGAGATATAACAGTTGACAACACTTTTAGTATTTATTATTCTGAAGAGCTTGCGGGAGCTGGAATTACAGGAATTCCAACAACTCGCCCAGCTGCTGATTTTGAACAATGGAAACAATTCATTGTAAATCGCGAAACCCCCATTCAAAACCACCAACAGCTGGTGAATGTTATAAATGAAAAGTTTAATGACAGAATCCTAAACCATCTGTTCGCTGCAAATGGGATGAGTCACTGAAACGATTATATTCCATCCGAAAAAAAGTTTTACCTGGCTTTCTCACTTGCTGTAGACCCAAACCTGAAAACAATCCAAAAGCTGTTAAGCTCAGCTCGACTTTTGGTCTTGATCCTGGAAGATATGGTAATTCCCCAATCAATCACAGGTCTATGATGCTCTCACTGATGGAATCTTTACTGAACTCGAGTAAACGTATTATATCTTCATTTGAGCCTGAAATGACAGGACAGTGTTTTGTTTGTGAGAGTAAAGGAGCTGGGTGATCTGGTGCAATGTGGGATGGTCTCCTGACTGGTTACTTCCATAAATAGTGGTCCCTGACAAAGATATGGTGAGCATGTAGTTTACAATTCGACAGAGGCTCATCCACTTTACAAATACTATAATAAGAAGGTTGATTATCCACTTTCTCGGTGATATTGTGAATGCTGTTAATGAACCAATTGATTTCGAGGGTCAACCTGTTCATCTTACCTTTGAAATTCGCTATGGTGATGAGCCAGCTGGGGACCCAGTTTATGAATACTATAAGATGAGAATGTCGCAGCTTCACCCTTCCTATCCAGTTATTACAAACTTCGCATAAATTAAGGATCATTGGTAGATTTTTTATGTTGCAGTATAATAAAGAGAATATAATGATATCACTTCCACTCTTCAAAGACTTTCGCTGAAAGAAGCCCTAACAACCCCAGAGGAGGCGAAAGCCTTTTTCCTGGATAACTCCCTTATGCTTGGTCTCGAATCCAAGTCTAAGCCAGTTCTAGTTGTTGTGAATCCTAGTAATACTTTCACAAATAATGTAGGAAATCGCATTTCCTTCAAGCTACCTCGCTACAATTTCTGTGGAAAAACTCGAACTTGCTTTCGACCTTCCAGCCATCACTTTTGCTGGTGATACTGATCTAGTTCGCAATGGATACACTCGCCCAGTTGGTGCTTTAGTTCAGCGACTTGAAATTACCTATGGATCTTACACCTACCATATTCCATCTGATTTCCTTGCTCATTTCCCCCTGGTCTATTATTCGGAGGATCAACTAGCTAAAAAGAAACGATCAATGGGCATGGTTCATGGCATCCCTGCTCATGGAACCAACCGACTTGGTGGCTCATTTTTCGTTGAAATTCCAGTGCCTTGGCTAAAATCACTACCTTCCCCTTGGTGCTTTATCTGGTGAAATGGTTGTTACTGTTTGGTTTAAGGATGTTGGAAAAGGCTATGTTGAAACATCCTATGGTGGTCGTGGTCTTACTGTTGCAGCAGCTGATGTAGATTATTCAAAAGATGATGGTCTTGGAACTGCCCCTGCTGAAACTGTTCTGGCAAAATGTTGGTCAAAACATCACAGACTTT